>PVJI01010325.1:0-60949 GCA_004026765.1 Micronycteris hirsuta | reverse complement strand
TTGTTATGAGTAATCCTACCTGTTCTGCATAATCCCATGAATAATCAATCCTATGTAAATTGGCCCCTGATAAAAACCCTGGCTGGGCAAGCCACGAAGCTTTTTCCTGGAATTGGGAGGAATCAGCCACGTAGCCCCGGTATTACTTTCCCCGCGTGTCACGGTATGACACGCACCGAGTCACGGCAACCACGGGTGTTGGCAGGCCCGATCTACCCCGTTTCAGTCTGCATTCCCACCAATGCACTAGGGTTCCCTTTTCTCTACATCCTCTCCAACACTTGTTTGTTGATTTGTTTATGATGACCATTCTGACTGGTGTGAAGTGCTATCTCATTGTGGTTTTTAATTTGCATCTCTCTGATAACTAGTGATGCTGAGCATCTTTTCATATTTCTCTGGGCCCTCTGTATGCCCTCCTTGGAGAAGTGTCTGTTCAGGTCCTTTGCCAGTTTTTTAATTGAGTTGTTTGTCTTCCTGGAGTGACCTCATGTGAGTTCTTCATATATTTTGGAGATCAAACCCTGGCCTGAGGTATCATTGATAAAGATATTTTTCCATACTGTTGGTTCCCTTTTCACTTTGCTGATGTTTTCTTTAGCTGTGTAGAAGTTTTTTTTTTTTTGGTGAAGTCCCATTTGTTTATTCTTTCCTTTATGTTCCTTGCTTTAGAGGATGTATTGATGAAAATATTGGTGTGTAAACTATCTGAGATTTTCCTGCCTATGTTCTTCTCTAGGACTTTTATGGTGTCATGACTTATATTTAAGTTTTTTTATCTAACTTGAATTTATTTTTGTGTATTTGAGAAACCTACAGTCAACCTCATACTTAAAGGGCAAAAACTAAAAGCTTTTCCACTAAGATCAAGAACAAGACAAGGATGTCTGTTTTCACCATTTCTATTCAACATAGTATTGGAAGTCCTAGCCACATCAATCAGACAAGAAAAAGAAATAAAAGGCATTCTTTTGGTCAGTTTTATAGATTGATTTAAACAAGTAATATGACCACTTCAAAGCTGTAGAAATCTCTAATATTTAAGGACCCAGTGACAACTTTAGCATTTCTATGTCTCCATTCCTTTTCTTTGAAGTTTGCTGGCAATTTTCTCATGCTCTTTCTTGACTTTAACTTGACATCATAGAATGAGAATTATGATGATATTCCAATAGAATTTAGAAGAAAATCAAGAGAGTTACTAGGAAGCTGAATTCAGGGAAATGATCATTCATGAAAGTGTACTGCCCAGTGACATTTATGTAATTTACATTGAACCAACATGAAAGGTGCATTTAGCTTGACCATCCCTTTCTGCAAAGGTCATGTATAGAATGTTGTGACCAAGAGAAGCAAGATGTGGAATCACTGATTTTAAATTGCATAGCCAATTTATCTTTCTTTGCATACTGATCTAGCTAGCAATATACCCTCAAACCACAAATAAATATGTGAAATGCTATCACAATTAACATTTAAATATTCAACAGATATATTTTCTTAATCTACAGTTGAACACTCATTTTGTGCAAGAGAATTATTTGATCTTTACACGAGACAATATAAATCACTGTGTTTTAAAGTCTGGATTTCAAAATCCATATAAGAGATGATAATACAGTGAAGCTTTTAAAATTTTACTCAAAGCCAATTTTTTACTTTTAAATATGTGATTTGATACAGAAATATACATATAATTGAGCTGGAATTTAGTATTCCAAGGGAAAAAAGTTTACAGTAACATTAAAAATGAATAATGGTAAAGACAAGTAAATGACAAGACACTAGTATATTACTTTTTAATAAGGGTCTTCTGCCATTGCCTGGGTTTTATTCAACTGAAAAAAATCACTGTTAGTCTTTCAAGTAGTAGTAAGCAGGGAAATTGATATTTAAAGGGAAAGAAACCAACAGATGGCATAGAAGAAAATTTTTTAAATAATTTCAAACACTGTCCCCAATTTTGCCAATGGTTTAGGAAGTATTTTCAGTTCATTTAACTAAAATGTCACATGTGGATTTTAACACACACTAAAAAATATTAGTGTTCCTCTAGACTTTGAAAAAATAGACAGATGGTTTAATAAATTGAAAAAGTGGGACAGCTTTAAAATTATTATACATACATATGGCTTAAAATTTCAGAAATTTCCTCTTGTAAATGAAGAGGAAGCTTTTGTTATGCTGTTCCACTTTTGTTTGTACTCTACATATATAAATGGATAGTGAAAAAGAAGCAAAGTACAAAAAATATTGCTTCCAAAATATTGCCCACCATTGCTGGGCATTTTCCCTTTTAATATTATTATCAGTTGTTTAATAATGCCATCAACATCCCTGTCTGATGGCCAGATAATGATGCCAGCTAGCTTTTTCTGCTCCTTCAAACCTGCAGGGCTTGAGAAGGACATAGTCATGGCACAGCTGCACGCTGAAATATATGCACGCTCTCAAGTAAGCTTATGATTCTCAAGGACATGGAGACCCTTGCAAAAGGTTAGGCATATACAGTCCCAGCACTGGGATGACACATTTTATGTCTACTAAGAACATAAAACTTTCCTGCATTGGAAGTCTTTATGCAAACAACAGCATTTATAACATGGGTAATATCCCTTCTTGAAAAAGAATATATATTCTGGCAAATACGGAGCAGAGGTTTGTTAGAAAAGACTATCCATTGAAAACTGTGTAAATATTGGCTACTTATATTTTGTTTAAATGATATCATCTTTAATCAATATTATAGCAAAACAGATATTCTTTGTAGAGTGAATAAACTCCAATCTCTGCCATATCTATACAATTACACATGAAATATATGTATGATTATATCAACTGATATATAGGCTATGTTTGGGGTCATACTGTCTTTTCAAAATTTAAATGTAATAAATTGACAAAAATATATGTGTGTATATATATAAATTTGATGGTGACACAAATTTTATATCAAATAAACATAAAAATCATGTCCATCTCTTTCACTAATATGCTTAATGTCATAGACTAGGCAAGTTAAACAAGTCAAATATGATTCTAGCCAGAGAATAACTTGGAAATAGGAAGTTGTTCAAAAGGTTAAACACTAAAGTGTGTTCCTAGGATAATTGCACTTTACAGTAATATATTTAATAGAAATAATTGGATGTTAAATTATTAACTTTCAAGTTTAATGAAGAAACATCTTAAACCACTTCTTTTTTAATTTTTGGTTAAATGATCAACTATGACATTTAAATATATACATTCAGTGAATTATCAGATATTTAGAATCTATCTCAAACATATGTGATACAGGGATAAAGGACCCAGGTCCTGAAATTAAGATCCTGGATTCACAAGAGAAAAAGAAACAAAGAGATTCTCAGAGAGCCATTAAAAGTTGTGGCTTGCACGAGTTTCTTTAAATTGTGTTGACAACTTCTGGATTTTGGCTGTTTTTATTTCCTTGACTATTGAGTTGTGGTTATTATATATTGCTGCAAAGAAATGTCAATAGAGAAAAGATGGGTTTTTATAGTATATTTCCAGAAAATAACCATAAAGAAATGGACCAAGTAACTAGCAAGACCCACCATTTAACCACTGATTCACTCATTCAGTAAATATTTATTGAGTGCTGACTTTGTCTCACATTCTGTGGTAGGTGATGGGAAATGGTGACTCAAAAGACACTAAGGGTCCCTATTCTCATGGAATTTAAAACTAGGGGAGACTGGAACAAAAGTGCAAATGAAATGTGATTCTGCTGAAGGTTACAAAGGTACAAAGAGCTCTGAATCGGAGAAATAAGAGATGTACCTAAAGAAGTGACACAGATATAGACTAGAAGGATGGATACAAGGTTAAATGACTCAAAGAGCTAAGTGATATCCAGGTAGGGAGAACAGCATGTACAAAAGCATTCTAGCCATAGGGATCATGCCAAGCATTAAAGAGATGACCCAAAATAATGGAATTGCTCATGCTCATTGAATGCAAGTACTCCCATAGTCCCTAGCAAAATGTAGGGCACGTATGAGATGACCACAGTTTCTTACAGATTAAAGAAATTAAAGTAAAAAATCTAAAGCTGTAGGCAATTATCCTCAATGTATTTTTAACATTTGCCTTCCAGTTAGTGATGGGAGAGTTAGTTAAATCATGTGCTAAGTAGTAGACATTCCTCCTATCCTTTTTCTAATGCTGTTGACTTGTAAATATTCTCACATGCTCATCATGGGTAGTTTATATTAGTGACTTCAAGGAAGGTTGTCTTTTGATATCAGTGTCTTTATGTTGTATGTTCTCCTTTCCGTCAGGTTCGGGGAGCTGTAAGGATTGCTTTAACTAACAGAATGTGGTAGGAGAGACTATTTCAATTCTAGGCTTTAGCCTTAAGAAGGGGCAGTTTCTGCATTTCTAGTCTTTGGAATCCTGAACATTTTTTAAGTTAAAAAGCCAAAGTGAGAGGAAACAAGCATTTACTGAGATCCAAAAGAGTAACTATTTAGAAAACACAAATTCATGCAGAAATCCCAATAGTGTTCTTATTAGGAGGCAAAACAGCAAGAGAAAACGAAGGAGAACAATTACATCAACAGAAGAAAGTAGTATCTGTGGGCTGCAGATAAGCTAACATTGTGATGCTAATTCTCAACAATGTTTGTTTTTAATTTTTAGCTCTATAGCCATAATATCTGCTTCCTTGCTATCTTTCTAAACAGTTGCTTTAGGCACAGTCCAAAGGCTATTTTGCCCTGTTTTAACATTCCAAAGGTTTGCGGTGTGAGATGTTCCTCCAGATGGTGGTTCCTATGGGATAGCAACTCTGATTCCATTTTTAAGTGGCTTCACCTACATTAGTTTTACATCTACCATGTAAGATATCTGACTCTTCTGTTAGAGAGACCACATGGGGTAGGAGAGGATATAAGATTACATGAAGGAGAACTGATAATTGCAGCTAGAGCTGATACTCCAGATACAATCAAGTCCAATCAAGTCCAAAGCAAGGATGTAACTATAGGTACTTCATTTGGAAGGGTACTCCAGGATGCAGTCAGAAGAATAAAGAAATAGAAGGAAAAGAAGGAATCTATAAAGTGTACTTTACTGAACTGACTGCCACGGAGGGCCCCTGAGGCACAATTCCTCTGGAACATCTGGGAGGCAAGGTAGAACACATCTAAGTTACCCCCTTGAAGTGCAGAAATGTCTTACATATTCACCAAATCTCCGTCCATGACTGGTGGAGGACTGCTTCCAGGAACACAAATTCTCTGGCATTTCTGGCTTACCTTACCCAAGGGTCACATTTGCCCCCAGGCCAGAACAACGCCTTTGGGCAGAGTCTCACTATTCAAAGTAAACAGCCTTTGGGATCTGGAAGTAAGTGCTGACTGAGTATGTCAGATCTCCAGCAGTTTACTTCTACTTGAAAATGTTAACTTCTCCGTTGCGTGGCAATGTTGACTTAGCCCATGAGTCCATCTCTAGCCTAACAGGTAGCACATACAACAGAGCCCAGACTGATACTACATTTTGCATTTGATTTTTGTGGAAGGCTTGTGCCATGTTCAATGGACTTTGTAAATATTAAGTACTAGAACAATGTGTGATGGAAATGAAATGTTCATTCTATCCCAAGGAAACCAGTCCAGATGCCTCATCCTGACAGAACTAAAAATTATATTATGCCAATCACTTTGCAAAGCCAGTGCTGGGATGCTTTGTACAACTTCAAGACACATTTTGAATTAGTTGAGAAAGAGTAGAAGAGAGTTTCTAAGAAGTCTACAGTATTAGTAGTGCTGTTCCCTTTGCAAAAGCCTTCCTAGGAAGCCTCTGTGAATGAGATATGTTAGTACTTAAGCAACTTGAATGGAAATTGCAGAAATTTAAAAAAAATACTCCTCAGTCTTACTCAGAGCTTTTACCAAAAAAAAAAAAAAAAAAAAAGACTGTTGGTCAAAAGAATCTTAAATATTTGGGAGAAGAAAAATATCATTTTTTTAAGTTGTGTATTAAAAATGAGAGGCAGAAATATAGTTTTCAGAAGAAGCAGGTTGACAAGCCAAGAATCAAACACCTGCAGAATGAGGCTCAGTTCAGTAGAGAGGCAGTAAGTTCCGTGGTCATTATTTTCAATATGCCTGTGTTTCTCCCATCAGCAGTTTTTTAAAGAAATGTGAGTGTATGCCTTCAAGTCAGAAGCAGGGGAGCCAGTTTGTATCTGTGTACAGTTCCTTCCTTTCCCCTTATAGCCAGAGGAAGAAATGCAGCAAATTAAATGTCAAGGCAATTTTCATGTTAAAAATAAGAGAATAGCATGAACCTTCTTGCTCTCAAGCTGGATCGCCTAATGTCTACTCACAGCTCTGTTTGGTCTCCGACAGCCCAACTTTCAACTCTAAGCTGAAAACTTCATGTTGGGAAGTGGCATTAATGTAGCAAATGTACTACATTTAAGGGGACAGAGGAAGATATCAGGGAATATTACCTTGAAATGTCCACTTCCTACTTGCTTTTCAGGAGAAATAAAGTGAATGAATTGGCCAAAGACTGTTTTTTCCGGAGGCAGAGGAAAAACAAGTGAGGGATCTGGATAATCCACAAACTGAGGAATTGAACTACAAGTACTTTCAGATAGCAGCATAGAGAATATCTTAGAACTTCATTCAGTTTGTTTAGATGAATTTTAAATTTTCAAGAGTTACTAGAGGATGAAATACCTGGGCATATACTGTGTTCATCTTTGTGTCGAGAACTACCCTGGTAACTTATCCCTGCATCTCATAATATAGTCAGGATGCTTTCTTGAATGTGTCTTATAAATCTCTCCTAAGACCTCTTCAGCTTTATCTGATTTTCCCTAGTGCAGACCTGAGAACTATCTACTGACCATTATTACTTTTTATGATTTTTATAGTGTTGGCTCTTTATGGGGGCTCGGGGCACTTCCCTTTGCAGAATGAGTGCTATGGGAGTATCAGGTGCCGCCATCACTGCTATTGAAAGTGACCTGAGTATACTTTAGAGCTTCAGATGAAACTTCTTGGGTCAGCACATTTCCACCTGTAACAATGCCCTTTTCTCCATGCCATGTGGTCTTCCATGGAACAGATAATCAGTGGAAAAGTAAAGGTAAAGTCAGTTAAATGTCAGTTTCAATGAAGTTTTTTGTTTGTTTTTTTTTTTTTCCCTCTGCTTGCATCAAAAGAATCACATGAAGTACTCTTTCAAAATGCGGCTCACTGGGAGCCACATCAGACTAAATCAAAATATCTGAGAATTAGGGCCTAAGAATCTTCATTTTAGATTAATTCCTTATACCTAAGGAATTCTTATTCACTAGAAATTTTGAGAACTTCTGCTAAGCTTTTCATTAGGGCTAGACATATGAATTGGACCTTCCTTGGGGGAACTTGTGATAAGTGTTCGATAGACACAATGTGGCCAAACATTTCTCCAAAGTATATTTTATATTATACTTATTTTAAATGATTTTATTTATATTTTAAAATTGGCAAAAAATCTAATCTATAATCACAGGATTCAAAGGTCATTCTAAATATTTTCCCAAAGGTGTAGCTACATCTTCTCACAAAATGGGGTCAAAATTATCCTATAGGTTTTTTTTTACTCCATTGCTTATTCAAAATACATAGTAAATATTTTCAATGTCTTTAAATATTTTTCTACACTTACATCATTTTATAAAGTTTTATGTATTTTTATAAAATTATATGCAGGCACATTATCAATTCTAATATTAGTTTGATTGGTTTTTTTTGAAAATATTAAAATGCTGAATTAACATCCTTATCCCATCCATTTACTTTCAAACCATAAACATATCATGATATTTACAGGCCCATGTTATAGCAGATTTTAGGTTACTAGCAACAGAAGATGAAGATATTTTCTATGTAGTTTATGAATAAAATGAATACATATGTTACATGGTCTAAGTATATTACATAAACTGTATTTTAAAATTAACTTCTATAAAGTCTAATGGTCCTGTGCAGTGCATATTAACAATTAATTTCTTAAGCTGAAAGGGTTTTGAAAGAGGCTTTCAAGGTGAGCCATTGTCCAGAAAATTCTCTTGTGCATGAAGATGTGTGGTACTAAAGTTAACTGAACAAGAACGTGTAATGCAAACATGCTGACTGAGCTTGTGTTGGAGAAGTAGGTATCTGCACTTCAATTGTAGAACACTGGGATGTCTGGCACCTGCTAATAAGTTTGAATATTGACACAAGGAAATGCCCAGAACATCCTCAGTGTGCTCTTGGTTTCCTGTGAAAAGAGCACACAGCTGAGAAATGAACCTTGAAGACAGGTCACCAAAGGTAAAGGCATTGCCCTAGTCCTTCCTGATGAAAGGAAGGGACTGCTGATTAACATTAGGGTGTCATCTTGCCAGAATGCTATTATTTGCTTTATCTACTTATGATTCGAATAACTGTTACTAAATTGTTATTTCATAGCTAATTTCTTCACAGTTCTTATAAAATTATGATTTAAAGAATCCTGTCAAATAATTTTAAGGAGAAGTACTTAGAATTGTTGGAATCAACTGAAACTCTTTTAGCCAAAGATTATTCAATACTTACTTTGAACCAGACTATATAATTAATCCATGTATTTCTCAAAATAACTTTAAAAGAGAAACATAATTATTTGCATTTTGCAGATGAAAAACTAAACTTCAGAATACTCAAAGTACCCAGGATTTGCAGACCGTAAGTGGTTGGATCACTAATGAAGTGAAGGTCTAAAGCACTATGTTCCTATTTATTATTACTAACCTGGTTTTCAGAGTAAACAATAGCATTTATAGAATGGGTTCCATAAAAGAGATATATTCTTACAAATGCATTTTATAAACTGTAAAGGACAATGGAACTGTAACTTTTAATTGAAGTATATCATTAAATGATTTTTCTTTTTTAAGTATTTTATTGAATATGCTATTACAGTTTCCCCAATTTTCCCCCTTTATGCCCCCTCCACCCTGCCCCCCAAACCTCCAGTATTCCCACCCCTTAGTTCATCCATGGGTTGTACATATAAGTTCTTTGAGTTCTCTGTCTCCTATACCATTTTTTTTATCTCTCCCCATCTATTTTATGCCTACTAATTATGCTTCTTCTTCCTTGTACCATTTCCCCCCACTCCTCTCTTCCCCCTCCCCACGGAAATCCCTCCATGTGATGTCCATTTCTCTGATTCTGTTCCTGTTCCTGTTGTTTGCTTAGTTTTTGTTTTTGTCGTTTTTCTTTTCTTTTAGGTTCATTTGTTGATAGTTGTGAGTTTGTTGTCATTTTCATGTTCATATTTTTTTATCGTCTTCTTTTTCTTAGATAAGTCCCTTTAACATTTTATATAATAAGGACTTGGTGATGATGAACTCCTTTAACTTGACCTTATCTGAGAAGCACTTTATCTGCCCTTCCATTTTAAATGAAAGCTTTGCTGGATAGAGTAATCTTGGATGTAGGTCCTTGTCTTTCATGACTTCAAATATTTCTTTCCAGCCCCTTCTTGCTTGCAAGGTTTCTTTTGAGAAATCAGCTGATAGCCTTAAGGGCACCCTTTATAGGTAACTCTCTCCTGTCCTCTTGCTGCTTTTAGGATTCTCTCTTTATCTTTAATCTTGGGTAACTCAATGATGATATGCCTTGGCATGTTCCTCTTTGGGTCCAACTTCTTTGGGAGTCTCTGCGCTTCCTGGATTTGCTGAAAATCTATTTCCTCCCCCAGATTAGGGAAGTTTTCCTTCATTATTCATTCAAATAAGTTTTCAATTTCTTACTGTTCATCTTCTTCTTCTGGCATCCCTATAATTCAAATATCAGAATGTTTCAGGTTGTCCCAGAGGTTTGTAAGATTCTCTGCACTTTTTTGAATTCTTGTTTCTTCATTTTTGATGTTTATTTTTACCTTTTGTTCCAAATCGTTGCTTTGATTCCTAGTTTCCTTCCTGTCTGTGTTGGTTCCCTAAATATTTTGCTTTGGGTATCCTTCATTTTTTTTTTTTTTTTTTTGACCAAGCTCAATCAGTTCTGTGAGCTTTCTGATTACTACGGCTATAAATTCTCCATCAGATATGTTGGAGATCTCCTTCTCAGTTAGCTCTCTTTCTGAGGTTTTGCTCTGTTCTTTCATTTGGGCCATATTTCTTTGTCTTGGTGTAGCTGTAGGTTGTAAGGGGGCGAGGTCTTAGGTATTCACCAGGGCAGGGCAACCCTCTTTGCTGTGCTGCAGAACTGCCTGTTGGGAGGGACCAGAGAGGGAACAACAGTTCAGTCTGCCTGCTCATCTCTAGTGCACTTTTCAATGGACTCCCTCACGTGAGACTGGGAGTTTCTCCCAGTATGACAACTGTCGTAGTCCACAGTCAGCTCAGAGGCTCAGTTTCCTGTTCACCCAGCCCTGCCTTCCCAGTCTGCTGCAGTTTTTCTGAGTTGACCTGCACACTCTACCACCTTTCTGGTCTAGTCGTTCTGGTTGATTTTTTTCTTTAATTCCTTGGTTGTTGGAGTTCTATGCAGTTTGATTTTCTGGCACTTTTGGTTGTTTATTGATTTTAGATTGGCTGTTATCCTCCTTTTGGTTGTGCGAGGAAGAGAAGGGTTTCTACCTATGCCTCCATCTTGGCCATAACTCCCATGATTTTTCATTCATGAATAATGAAGAGGATATCTTGACTTTTCATGTAATAGTGCAATGATTTCAAAACTTGCTGAGCATCTCCCCTTGTCAATAAAAATGTTTTGATCTTGCCAAATATATGTATTAAGTACTATGTATAAATACTATATATGTAGTAATGAATTATGTTTATTATAAATTATATCAAAATGCATATTTAGCCCTGGCTGGTGGAGCTCAGTGGATTGACTGCCAGACTGTGAAACAAAGGGTTGCCGGTTCGATTCCCAGTAGGGACATATGCCTGGGTTGTGGGCCAGGTCCCCAGTAGGGGGTATATGAGGCAACCACACTTTCTCCTTCCTTTGCCCTCTCTCTAAAAATTAAAGACAACAACAACAAAACAGTGCTTCTCAAACTATCTGTAGTGAACACCTAATTTTAAAAAAATGCATATTTGAAAGTTCAAATGTATGACTCTAATAGAAGGGGTTTTTTCCTTCTTTCCTCCCCCAATTCTTTTTGCTTGCTCTATTTTATACATTGCTTAGCATTTGCAATAAGACTTTCAGCAAGAAAGACATACTAATCAGGGATGTATATAAAGAAATAATAGTTCAATCCTGAAATTTGCTGCACCATCATCTGGAGGCTAACCTCCGGGGAAGGGACATGGTTCTGTGTGTGCATATTACATTGACTTTTAACAACTAGACAGACAGATATTTCTCCAGTGAAATGTGTTATCCTATACAGAAGCAACAAGAATTATAATTTGGGACATACGTTCTAACTATGAACCAGGAACAAGTTCAGAGAAACAATGGAGAGGAACTTTTTTTGAGGACTTGCAAGGGGCTCTTGTAAATGAAGAAACTACTCTCATTGGCTGAGTTATGGTCGTCTCCCACTGACTGAACTGTTACTGTTCAAGGAGAAATCTTTTATTCTTCCCAAGGAGGAAGTAATGCAGAAGCACTTCCTGTCAGAGACAGAAGATCTGTCTTTCCTGTTGGGTCAGTAGGTGCCATTGAGTGACAGACTCATGTTTGAAAGTACACACTTCTATGCTCTTTACCCCACTTTAAATGGGGTTTCTTTTTATTAATTTTCACAATATTATAAAATGTCCCTTAACAAGACTTAAAGTAACTGAATTTCTGTATTTCTAGAGCTAGTGAATGCTGTTGGTTGGTTGGATACTTATAGTTTAAATTGTACACATAACAAAAGTCAATTCTGTATGTTTACTCCAAAATACAGTTTAATATTTATACATTATGCTGTGATAAAATCTTTAGATTTTACTTCTGGATGAGTGAAACCAAATTAGCAAGCACCAGATAAAGTACTTCAAAGAGTCTTTAAAGATTTGCTCAGCATTATTAGGTTGCTCACAAAGCAATCACTAATAAACATTTTAGAAAGGTTGAGTTTGTTACATACATTGGATATTCAGAGCATAGTAAATATTTCACCTGCTCCCACTTGCTGCAAGTGTAGAGCTGGAAAAATATTTCTGACCCTGTTGAATAAAGAAGCAACAAACAATTTTACACATTAAATGCTAATGTGAAGTGAAAAGTCTGATAATTGAAAAAGTCATTTATTGAAATAATTTTCAATATCATGAAATGCCAGATAACAGAAACATTCAGCACAATTTTTAGGAAAAAATAAGTTTTTTGTATGTTATCACTTTTGTGTTTTCTGTTTTTTTAGGCTGCTGACAGTAAGATTAGACAATCAAGATTAATTAGGTTTTAAAATAAAGAATTGTCTGAGAGAGAAGATATTCAAAATAAATTTAAATGATTGAGTCAAAGAGTGAACAACCTCAGGAAAGTGTAATATTTCACACAATTCACACTTTTAATTTGGTTTCATGTCATCTTTAAGTGAATGATATTTCACCTTTACCTTTTATAATTAAATTTCAGTACTAAAATTAATAAAAGTTTAATTAGAACTTTTTTAATTCTTAACATTTTATCTGAAATTTTCAGAGTAAAAGATTAAAAATCTGGCAGGAAAAATTTATGAAAATTCAAACAAATAGCTTTTTGATGAGGTTATTTAAATTTTAAAGATTACTAAAATTTGATGGTTGTATTTCTTGCATTCAATGTTATTTTTTTAAATTAATTTATTTATTTTTAGAGAGGGGGAGGGGAAGGGAAGGAGAAAGAGAGGGAAAGAAACTTAAGTATGTGTTTGCCTCTCGCACTCCCTGTACTAGTGACGTGGCCTGCAACCCAGGCATGTGCCCTGATGGGGAATCGAACCTGTGACCATTTGGTTCACATGCCCACCCTCAATCCACTGAGCCATACCAGCCAAGGAAGTTGATTTATTTTTTTAATGAAGGTTTATAAACATTATGAAATGCTCAACAATTCTGAAATATTTGCATTCAATGTTTTTTTTTAATATTTTATTTATTTATTTTTAGAGAAAGGGGAAGGAAGGGAGAAAGAGAGGGAGAGAAATATCAATGTGCAAGAGAAGTGTTGGTTTGTTGCCTCTCTCAAGCTCCCAACCAGGAACTTGGCCCACAATCCAGATATGTGCCCTGACTTGGAATTGAACGGGTGACCTTTAAACTTGCAGGCTAGCACTCAATCCAATGAGCTACACTGTCCAGTGCTAATGTTGCATTATTATTTTTAATGAAGGTTTTTATAAATCATGAAACACTCAACAATTAAATCATTCTAAAATACTGGCATATGAAATATATTTTATTTTTCTAATTATGTTTTTTTCCCTTTTTATTTTTTTAAAAATATTCTATTGTTTATGCTATTATAGTTGTCCCAGTTTTTCCCCTCTCCCACCCTCCACTCCCTCAAGGAATCTCCTCGCCCTTGTCTCTGTCCTTGGGTCATGCGTGTATCTTTTTGGCTAATCCCTTCACCTTCTTTCAACCAGTACACACCACCCCTCTTCCCTCTTACAGGTGTCAGTCTGTTCCATGCTTATGCCTCTAGTTCTATTTTGCTCATTAGTTTTTTTTTTGTTGTTGTTCATTAGATTCCACATCTGAGTGAGATCATATGGTATTTTGTTTCACTGATGACTTATTTCACCTAGCATAATAGTCTCCATGTCTATCCATGCTGTCACAAAAGTTAATAGTTCCTTCCTTTTTACTGCTGTGTAGCTTTCCATTGTGTAAATGTACCACATTTTTTATCCACTTATCTACTCATAGGCACTTAGGCTGTTTCCAGATCTTGGCTATTGTAAATAGTGCTGCTATGAACATACGGATACATATATTCTTTGAATTGGTCTTTTGGGATTTTTAGGATATATTCCTAGAAGTGGAATTGCTGGGTCAAAAGGCAGTTCCATTTTTTATTTTTTGAGGAAACCCTGTACTGTTTTCCACAGTGGCTGCACCAGTCTGCATTCCCACCAACAGTGCACTAGGGTTCCCTTTCTCCACATTCTTTCCAGCACTTGTGGTTTGTTGATAAATTAATTAATTATAGTCAAGTTAACATAGTCAAGGTGTGGGATGATGCCTCATTGTGGTTTTAATTTACATTTCTTGGATGGCCAGTGATGTTGAGCATTTTTTTTACGTGTCTATGGGCCCGCTGTATGTCCTCCTTAAAGAACTGTCCTTTCGGTCCTTTGCCCATTTTTTAACTGTTTTTTGTTGTAGTTGGTTTTGTTTTTCTGTTTGTTTGTTTTGTTTTTTTCTTTTTGTCTTTCTGGTTTTGAGTTATATGGGCTCTTTATATATTTTGGGCATTAAACTGTTGCCTGATGAAGCATTGGCAAATATGTTCTCCCATAGAGCGTGTTCCCCTTTCATTTTGGTGATGGTTTCTTTAGCTGTTTCTTTTTCATTTGATGTAGTCCCATTTGCTTAATTTTTCCTTTGTTTCCCTTGCCCTAAGAGATATATTGGCAAAAGTATTGCTACATGAAATATATGAAATTTCACTGCCTATATTTTCCTCTAGGATTTTTTATGGTATTGCAACTTATATTTAAGTCTTTTATCAATTTTGAGTTTATTCTTATGGTGGTCTAGTTTTATTTTTTTGCATGTACCAGTCTGGTTTTCCCAACATCATTTATTGAAGAGACTGTCTTTACTCCATTGTATGGTCTTGCCTCCTTTGCCAAGTATCAATTGACCATAAAGTTGTGGGTTTTCTTTGGGGCTCTCTGTTCTATTCCATTATTCATTTTTCTTTTATAATTTAAAATTTTATTTTTCAATTACGGTTTACATTCAATATTATATTAGTTTCAGGTGTGTGGCATAGTGGTTAGACAATCACATACTTTATAAAGTGTTCCTCCTGATAATTCCAATACCTGTCTGGTACCCTGTGTTGTTATTACTATTATTGACTACATTCCCTGTGCTGCATTTTGCATCACTGTGACTGTTCTGAAACTATCTGTACTTCTTAATCCCTTCACCTTTTTCATCCATTCCTCCAACCTCTCCTCTGACAACTGTCAGTCTGTTCTCAGTATCTATGAGTCTGTTTCTGTTTTGTTTGTTTATTTATTATGTTCTTTAGATTCCACATATAAATGAAACCATATGGTATTTTCTTCCCGCCACAAACTTATTTCATGTAGTAGAATACCCACAAGATCTATCTATGCTATCTCAAATAGTAAGATTTTGTTCTTTTGTATGACCAAGTAATATTCCATTGTACATATTGAGGCAAACATAGGTTTACAGTTGCCAGTACATGTAATCATTTATTTTTGAATTATTATGTATTAATTATATTATTTTTCATGTGAACTACTCTAAACCCACCTTTATCCCAGCCTGTATATAGTATGTACCACAACCTTTTTATCCACTTGTCTTCTCAAGGGCAAAATGTTGCTTCCATTTCTTCTATTTCCAGTGTTTTTTAAAAAGTATTTTGATAAAGATATTTTCAAAAATGTCAGAACATTTTTATTAGAGAAAAATTTTTCAAATTTTTAAAACGCCTGATATGTCATTTATAATGGACTTAGATTGTACTGTCATAATAATCAACAAAATTTGCGTGGCTTAAGAACACAAAGGATAACTTACCTCCTATGCAGAGTCCACGCTGGCACCAGACTCCTTCCCCAGGAGACTATTCTTTACCTCGTCACTTAGGGTTCCAGGCTGCGTCAGTAGACCGTGTAACACTGGGCACAATGGGAGTCTAACACAAAGCGTTTCAGTGTCTCAGCCTGAAATCGACACACATCACCTCCCCACACAGCCCTCAGCCTGTCCTGTGTGCTCATCATGGCCTCTTCAAGCTGCAAAGAGGGATGAGAAAGAATGTCTCCTTGTTCCCCAAGGGAAGGAACACAGAATATTGGTGAATACCACTATCTGTCCTCACATGCACACAAGTGTGGCAGTATTTGTCCTTGCTTCTGCAATTGGTTTATTTGATATTCTTTAAAAAAAAAAAAAACATTAAGTCTGTGCCATGAAATCCTGCTATTCAGAAAATGGCATAATGCATTTACCTTAAGTTATATAGTCCTTAGCAGTTTATTTACTAGAAAATATGGGAAAGAAGAAGAAAACTATGACCCAAAGAAGACACTGATTGTCCCTTTCCTAGAAACATCTTATTTAGCTGTTCAATTACTAATTTCTAGGAATTTCTTCACTTGCCATCTGTGAAATTTATAATATAATGATGGAATATTTTATCAAATCCTGACCTCAGGTGTTATCCTTTGAATGGTTTGAAGTTTTCTGGGCATAACCACTAGCTGTTTCTCTGCCAGCAGTGGCTGCAGTGTTACAGATGCAGTGATTGTAATCACCCACTTCGTAGCAGGGGTGTCCACCCTGCCACCCAGGATGGCTGTGAATGCAGTCCGACACAAAAGCGTAGGTTTACTTAAAACATCATAAGATATTTTTGTGATTATGTTTCTCAATGTATTTAATGGGTGGCCCAAGACAACTCTTCTTCCAATGTGGCCCAGAGACACCAAAAGTTTGGATAATCCTGAATATAAAGAAAGAGTTTATAATTTTTGAAGTACTTGGAGGACAGGGAAAGTCACTTTATAAATCAATAAGTTATATGATACCAGAAGTGTTTGGCTATCTGAATCATTAGATTCCATCTGCGTTGCTTATAAGTCAAAATAATAACAGCAGAGAGGGAAAAATCATTTATGAGTAAGCAAATTCTTCCCTGTAGGTGTTAAGGTGTGAGAAAGAGTGGAGAGAAGATCAGAGGGGGTTGCTTAACAAAGTGGAAATAACGCATCTCAACTGCAAGAAAGTCATAATATGGTCATCAAGAAAGAGGAAGACTTGTTAAAAAGTTTTCTTTGAGAACTTACTTCTTCAAATTATTCCTCCTTTTTTAATTAAAAATTTATGTTGATGCAGTTAAAGGTAAAGTTTATTTAGAATGCAAAAGTTTTGTTTTCTGAATACATTCTGATGCAGCTGAGAGTATAAATCAAAACTGGCAAACATTGACTTTGCTTAAATATTCCTCCCTACTTCTCAGTCACTGTTAGGGGAATATTTTATTGTTATATTATTAAACCTAATGCATCTTTATATTTTTCATTGTATTTTTTCTCTTACAGATTTTTAAAACATCATAAATTTACATAAGCATTTTTAGTTGGTAAAGCAACCTGCTAAATATGTTGCTGGTATGCAGTTAGGCCCCTTTGAATTCTCTGAAACAGAAAGGTAATATAATTGGCAACTAACAAAGTAAACATATTTGGCTCTACGTGTTTGTATAGTCAGTATTTAACAAAGCACTGATGATAAGTAGCTCCTCAATTAAAGCACAATGATTAAACAGAATGAGTATATTAATGTGTCAGTATAAAAATTGGATATATTACATGCAGATAAGGAGCATGACACCCAGAGAAATAAGAACATTTTAATTTCAGAGCCTGTTAGTGTATGTATCACTATCTATTGCCACCTGAGCCGGAGCCCATTATCCTGCATTTTATACATGGATATGTTTCTTCAAAAGTTCTAAAAAGTGATGCAGAAAATAATTATTTCAGCAAACTTGATTGTTCTTTTCCACTTCTTAATTGTTGCTCTCATCCATCTATCCATTCATTCATTCAAGAAACTTTTATGAGTACTTATCAGGGATCCAATTCTGAAGATTCATATCTATCTGACTCATTGTCATTGCTTTCAAGAGCTCACATAACAGATTAAAAAACAACAAAGAACACGTATAGTATGCTAAATGCAAAGTAAAAAATATATGAATAATTGGTTAGCTTACAAAAGCTATTTGGCTAAGACTTACTTTAAGCAAAAAAAGGAGTTAGTTGTTTGTCAGACTGTAAAGGAATGAAAGTCATCTCTCTCCAGAACATCATCACTGTTGCAGGTGGAGGGGTGCATGACCATAGTATGTGGGGGGCTGAGGCTACAGAGCCTGACCCAAATGTAAGTTCCATAGAGCTGAAGGTGTTTGGAGGTCAGGAGAGCACTGTGGTTAGAGCTCAGGTTTAAAATCAGGTTTGAATACTAGCTCCAGTCTTCACTGGTTATTTAATTAGAGCAACTGCTTAACTTCTTTAAGCTTCAACTTCCCCATGTAAAATATGATCATTCTCACTATTGTATTGTTCAAGGTGAGGATTTCATTAAATTAAATTTTAAAGCATTTAGCATAGTGACTGCAACATAGAAAACACACATTGATTAACGTCTTCAAGACTGCAAATCTTTTTATTACTATGATGAAATGATCAACAATTTAAGAATTTACACAGAATTCATAAATACTATAGCTGCATGTTATATGTGTAGAAATGCATATGGCAGTAATACATATATAATTGTTCAACTAATTAACAAAAGATTATTTAATATTTCAGAAACCATCTTAATGTAACCTTATCTTTAGACATTTTGAAAATCAGTTGTTTAAAAATTTTTCCATCATTTACGTGAACAAAAATGTATTTAAAATAGTAATATGGCAGGAATTTTATAGTCAAATATCCAAGGCAAACCTGAGTAAATTAAACTTTAAAGGTTTCCTTACTCATGTCTTATCACAAACTTTAAGTAAGAGGGATGATATGCAATACTTCACACATTTGTTTCACTTTTGAATGTTTTCATTCTGGAATATCTCATGTCATTTTTTTTAATACTTTGGAAAATTCTGCCATAGACATTTAGTCCTATACAGCCTTGTCACTTTCCAAAATTGGAACTAGAATTTTTCTGGCACTGAGCTAGGGCTTTACATATTTTATTTTAACCAATTCATATAGAGCAGTGAGCAGTACAAAAATTAAACAGCCACAGGCAAAATATGTATTTGGTTCTTATTCTTTGTTTCATACTTGTTTTTCATTTGGTCTTAGTGTTACCCAGTCAGTTAAATTTATAGTCTTCATCCTCTTTCTCTCTTGAATATAAATGAAAAAAAAAATAGAGAAAAAAATGTATTTTTATTTGCTCCTCATTTCAAGTCTCAGGACCTAAAATATAGTGAGTAATTTTTAAAATAATTCTCCCTTATACATTTGCCTACTGTCAAATTAGGCAAAATTTATCTTCCCTCTACACTAATCCTAATAAATGTTATGTATTACTCTAATCCTAAAGGACACTTAAAGTCCCAGCACTTTTATTGACCGATTCTCCTTTGTCATTCACACTCCTTTCAGAGGAAGAAACAAACACACACACGGAAAACACATAGACACAAGTCCTCCGATTCAAATATGCTATTGCCCATGTTGTCTCATTAATTAATTAAAGAAACAAATACTGGTTTTTATTTGTCTTCATGTCATGTCTTGCTGTGGTGTATATTATACCAATGCTATTTTAGAGTGACTGCTGAGAGCAGCATCATTCATTATGCATGTGAACAATGAAATCCCAGAAACATAATTTTTGCTGTTTGACTTCATGAATATATAAAAACATGGGAAATCTTTGCACTGGTAATCAGACAATAAATGTTTCCTCACCATGTTTAAACTACATATGAGTTTTAAGAATTTGTAGGATATTGTTAGTTATCAATGGCTTCTTTTTAGGTTTAGTTTAAAAATATATGTGATGGGAAGTAAGCATATACTGAAAACTACAAAACATTATTAAAAGAGATTGAAAAGAATACAATGAAATAGAAATATAGTCTGTATTCTTGGGCTGGAAAAATCAGCATAGTTAAAATGCCCACATTACCCAAAGCAATAGTACATACTTAATGAATCCAAATCAAAACTCCAATGTTTTTGTAAAGAAATATAACAAAAAAATCATCATATGTGTATGGAACCACAGAAGACACTAAATAGCTAAAGCAATCCTGAGGGAACAGAACAAAGCCAGAAGTATCAAGTTACCTCACTTCAAATTATACTACAGAGCTACAATAATTCAAACAACATGGTATTGGCAGAAAAACAGATACAAAGACCAATGGAATAAGATTGAGACCCCAAATTATTATAGGGGAAGATCAGTTTTTACAATGGAGCCAAAAACATACAATGGAGAAACGAAAGCCTCTTTACTAATAGTGCTGGGAAAATTGGAAAGCCACATGCAAAAGAATGAAACTAGACTACAGACTAGCCCAACATACAAAAATTAATTCAAAATAGATTATGAGACCTGAAAGAATAAATTTTATAGAAATAAATATGGGTGCTAAACTTATGGACATTGGTCATAGAAAAGATTTTATGAATTGGACCCCAAAGGCAAGAGATGTAAATGCAAAAATAAATGAATGGGACAGTGTCAAGCCAAAAAGTTTCTGCACAGCATAAGAAGCCACCAACAAAACAAAAAATTAACCTACAGAATGGGAGGTAGTATTTGCTTCCAACAACTTTGACAAGGGTTCAGTATCCAAAATAAATAAAGAACTCATGCAACTTTACATCAAACAAACAAATAAAAAAAAAAAAGAAAAAAGGGCAGAGGACCTGAACAGACACTTCTCCCAAGAAAACATACAAATTATCAAAAGATAAATGAAAAGATGTTCAACTTCACTAGCTATTAAGAAAATGCAAATCAAAACTGCAATGAGATACTTTCTCACACTTTAGAATGGCTATTATCAACCAGATAAGTAATAACAAGTGTTGGAGATATTGTGGATAAGAAGGAATACTCATTCACTGCTTGTGAGAATGTAGACTGGTACAGCCACTGTGGAAAACAGTCTGATCACTCCTCAAAAAGTTAAGAATGGAGTTACTATATGACCAAGCAATCCGTCTTTGAGTATCTACCTGAACAACTTGAAAATATGTGTTTTCAAAGACACATGCAATCCTCTGTTCATTGAAGCATTATTCACAGTAGCCAAGACATAGAAACAACCAAAGCATCCTTTGATAGATGACTGGAAAAAGAAGATGTGTACCTACAGTAAAATACTGCTCAGCCATAAGAGTGGTCATTTGCAACAACATGGATGGACCTTGATAATATTATGCTAAGTGACATAAGTCAGCCCAAAAAACCTAAGAACCATATGATTTCACTCATATGTGAGATATAAAACTGAAATGCATAGACACAGACAACAGTACCGTAGTTAGCACCAGGAAGGAGGTGGGAAGTTAGTAAGGGATAAAAGAGGTCAAATATATGGTGATGGATGATAATTTGACTATGGGTCGTGGGCACACCATGCAACATGCAGAACACATATAATAGAAATATACACTTGAAACCTATATAATGTTATTAAAAAATGTCACCCCAATAAATTTAATTGAAAATGTGATTCAGTAAATGGACTATTACCCAGCAATAGGCATTCCAATCTTGCCAACTGCAAGGCTGGAATTATTTCACTATTACTCTGGTGACGGATAGATGTCACATCTGCAAAGAAGATGAAAATCCAGTTATATGAGAAAATACTATGTAGTTACTCTGGCTGCTTCTGAAAAAACTCAGGTAATATTTTAACAATACTCTGTGCACTCTCATGCTTTCTTATTATTTTAATTATGCCATCAATCATAGTTCATTCTGGTTGTATATACTATTGAATTTTAACTACCGTTTAAAAAACAGATATTGACTAATATAATTAACAAACTGAGAGAACAATATATCAAAGATAAGATCAAATATCAGAAGATACTTGGCTTCAGTGAATCAGAACAGTGAGCTAGATGCCTTGAAAGTATACCTTTCATGACAGTGGTCAGTTTTCAGTTACCAGCTGGCATGTGAGTCACATTATGAAGACATATAATGCGTATGTCAACTAAAGTGCATTTTCATACCACTTTAAAGAAACCTGCAATTTTACTGAGTAATGACATAATCTTGAACTACTTGAATAGCCTTTTTAAAATGGGGTTTGAGCTTTAAACCTCATTTGTGAGAGAAATAACATTTATCTTGCATTAGAGGTCAATATTTTTAAATTTCCCTAACTTTGTATTTCTGTTATTATTATTCATGTATTAAAGCACATCTCTTTCTGTTCATGCTTGTTGTTTGTTTACATGGTTTGGGACACATTTTTTCCCCAAATATATTAGGTAAGGATAAAATATCGAGAAAAGATTTATAAATTAATATACTTCTCAGTATAGTGTGGATAAAATTGACCTAGTCTACATATCTCAGTGTTACTTATGGTATATAAACATTCAACATTGTAATGTATATCAGAAAGCAGAAAGATAGGCATCAAAAATATTAAAGTGCATCAATCTGTGTGTTTTTCTATCTGTCACTGTTATTTAAAAGTACCTCATTTTTTTGCAACCCTTTTGAAGGCAGTTGCGTAGTGACTTACATCTTTTTCCTACAGAGGCTCTAGTAACTTGTATAGATTTTGTTCAGCCCTAATATTCACAATATATTGCACTGAGTAACAAATTGGTACCACTTATGTTTGTGGGAGGTCTCGGCTCACAGAACACCCCACCCCAGCCGCCACAGATGAGAATAAGTCTACCAAGACACGATCTGCTTGGGGAAGAAAGGTAGCCAATCTCTCAAAGGAGAAGGACCTTGAGCCTCTTCCTCAATGGGCTTTTACTAGGTTTAATTTGCATAGGAATACAGGGCATATATGTAAAGCTTATCAATCATTGTCAGGCAGTAATGATCAAACAATAGATAACATTCAAAGAACTATGAGGACTTATTCTGAGTCATGGTCAGATAGCCAAAGGGCCATAAAACCTGGGGAAACAAACTCATTTTATGCTTGGACCCTTATCATTTAAATTGATGGTATTCTTAGCAAAGCAGGTTTCACAGGATTCTATGTATTCTTTTCTTAGGCCTGATTGCCCCAGGAACTGCGCATTCCAGCACAAGCCCACACCCACCTCCAGCATTGTTTCAGGCTTAAGTCAGGTGGGTGATGCAGGCAGCCAAGATATTAGGAGACTTCTTACAGATAGCATGAGGACTCAGGCTATCACAAAGCCAAGGGGTAAGGGTCCATCACCCCCATTTTTTATAGTCCCCGTGTCCTTCCCTGATGGCCCCTTCACAGCCATGCCTGTCTTAGGTTGTCCCTCCCTTGAGGAATCTTACCCATCATTGGCTAACCAGTCATCCACCCAGGGCCAAGCAGAGTGAAGTAAAGGGGGCAGAGGCTGCGCCCTTGCTGGGAGGATAAGCTTTGTCTCCTTAGTGGCTTATGTTCCCAAGGTGTTTTTGCTCAGCCTTAGCCTTGGGGGGTTACAGCTTCTGAGCCAGGCAGGGCCATTCCCAACATATGTTGATACTAAATGCCTTTGGTTTCAAGTAGTGAATTGATACTAAATTATATATAAAAGGTCACTATGGATTGCAGTATGCTTTCTATATATTCTAGTGAATATATGTGAGCAGTTAAAAATAACCAAAATTACTGGAATTCATCAGATAGTTAATATAAAGGATAATTAATAATATGGTAAGATAAAACATTACATATGGCCATTCAATAGTCTTATTTTGATAGTCTTACAATCAACCATTTCTACCAAAGTAGGAATTAAAGTCAGATTTCTTATCTATACTGTGGCAATAATAGTAACACCTTCATATCTGTGGCTTGCTTAGCAAATAGAAAAACAAAAAACTAGAAGGTATATCAAATCATTTTGTAACCTGGAAAAAACTATATAAATGTAAGATTAGTATTTAAAAGTATGAGAAAGTTTAGAAAGAATATATTTATTATTTCCATAATGTAATTATCCTCCATTGTTTTTGGACTTATGTTTATGCTTATTTTGTGTGTGTGTTTTATAGTACTTGTAAACAGTAAAACTACATTTATGGAAAATATTAAGAGCTCTGTGCTAATGATAGAATGAGTCATTTCTTCCAAGATTTTACTTACTAGAACTTAACAGTAAAGAATAGGAAATCTGAATATATCTATAACAAGTAAAACATCAGAAAATATGTGAATGTAAGTCATAATATTAATCTATTTAAAAGAAAAATAAACATATGATCATGTCAAAATACAAGGAGAGGATCCCAAAAAACCTAGAATAATTTATAAAATATTGTGTATTTTTTCTTACATGTTTAAACTTCAGCCACCTTCAAAGTACTCAAAGTATTCATTTGATGCAATATACTGAAAGAGGCTTTTTTCCACTGTGCAGAACAGTTTTTGAACTCATTGATTTTTCATGCCTTTTAGTGCTTCTGCTGTTTTTTGTTTCACCTTTTTCATGTGGGCAAAACCTTTCCCCTTGAGGACTTTTTTCATTAGGGGAAACAATAAAGTTGCTTGGGGCAAGATTGGGTGAATAGGGAGGGTGGGGCATAGGGGTCAGGCTATTTTTAGTCAAAAACTGCTGCACGCTCAGTACCTTGTGTGCAGATGTGCCCATAGATCACCCATCATGAAATGAGAAAATGCAAAAAAAATTACTGAAGCTGAACGGAGCCTCTCACAGAAACACCATCTGGTATGCTTATACAGATAGGTTCCTAGAATGCCCAGTAGAGGAATCTCTATCACAAGGAGTCCATCCTCCAGATGATAATCCTGTTTTCCTTGGAGGGAATTCCCCTCATATGTAGAAGTCTGAGTTTATAGTAAATATTGTGGTAAATTTTCTTTGTGAATGTAGGCTTAACTTAGTGTCTCTTTTCTAATGAATAGAATATGGAGAAATGATGCTTTGTGGATTCAAAGGATAAGTCATGGAAGGGATAGCTTTATTTTAGATTTCTCTGTTGATTGCTCACACTAGGACAACCCAGCTGACATGTTGCTGTGATACTCAAGCATTCATGACTCATGTAGTTAGGAACTGAGCCCTTCTGTACCAACAGTTGACATCCAACTTGCCCGCCACATGAGTGAGCCACCCAGAAGGTAAATCCTCAGACCTGTGGATGACTACAACTCTGGCCAACATCTTGCTCTCAATGAGACCCTCAGCCAGAAATACACAGCTAAGCCACTCCAAAAGGTGAAAGATAAATATTTATGGTTGATGTAAACCAGTAATTTCTAGAGTAGTCTGCTATTTGGCTTTAGATAACTAGCAAAAAAAAAAAAAATCAAGACATACTAGGTTTAGTGAGGAAGATTGTGGAAGCCGTAGATAGGTACATGCAAAACTGTGGAATGGAGGAGGTCATTCAGAAACAAATCCAGGCATCAATAAATCTTGATATGTGGTAGAATGACTACAACTGTAGAATGATAGGAAATAATTCAGAAAAAAAAAAAAAAAACTATTAAGAAAGACAATAGAGGATTCCTGCATCATCCCATATATAGGTATAGTGACTTAAGAGTTTTCTTAGTTAAAAATGAAATTTAAGGACTGGCCAGGTAACCCAGTTCGTTAAAAGCATCATCCCGATATGCCAAGGATGCAGATTCTATCTCTGGTCAGGGCACATACACGAAACAATAAATTTATAAATAAGTGAAACAACAAATTAATCTCTCTCTCAGTCCCTCCCTTTCCTATCTTTTGAAAAAATGAATAAATACATTTTTTAAATGAAGCTGTAAAATTTCCCAGAAACATAAAAAATACCTTCATGGTTTTGGATATGGAAAAATAGTTAAACAAATTGTATTTTAAAATATATTATTTATTTAAGCTTTAAAACTACCTGAAAATATTTTAGAATAATTTCCTTTCAAATTATTCAAAACTATGGTAAATAATATTATAACCTGATAATGGTATTTACCAACTATTCTTATAAAAACAGGATGAACCTAAATATAGGGAAAAAATAAATCAGTTTATAATGGTGTCATAAATCCTAAGCCCGCTTTTTAAAAAATTTTGACCCCATGCTATGTGGTATGTTTGTGCCATCATAGGTGTTATGAGCTTTTCTGTTTAAAAAACAACTTTTAACTAAGCATTAAAAGAAGTCAGACTCAATTCCTTCAGATTTTTCCCTTCTTTATTTAATCCTCTTTTTTTTAATGATTACTTTGTTGTTGTTCAATTACAGGGGAGAGGATGCAGATAACTGTATTTAATCCTCTTCCACTCACCCTACCACCACCAACTTCAATCACGTCTAGACTCCTGAGTACAGACATTATATCTGTCCATTTTTATTAGTCTATATGTGACTCAGATAGCTGTTTCTTCATTTTCTCCATTTAGCTGAAGTCACTTTGAATTGCTCAAAATGACTTTATCAATATTTAATAAATATTAGGAGAAATCAAGAATATAATATATGTAAGTATAATGCCAAAGCATAATAATACTTATTTGCAAAATAGCGATTTTTTAAGTTTGAACATGGTTAATTGTTGGACTCCAGTGTACAATCCCAGCTTCAGGCTTACTGACCTGGATTATTTTACTTCTTAATCTAATGTTGATCAGTATAGAGCAAGGATGTTCATCTGTTTTTTGACATTTTATAATGAATCAAAACTCAGTATACACTCTCAACATACATATACACACACATATAAATATGTGTGTGAATAAAACAAAATTTCAAAAAATAATGAGCCATTATTAGTGATGCATTTAGATTTTTTTTAGTGTTGATCAAAGCCTATTTAATTTATTTTATGATAAAATTAAGGGTCACAAAAATCAGTGATTTTATTTTAAATGAACTATATAAGATAGGAAGGAAAATACCAGAGTAGATCACAGTTAGTAAGAGTGAAAATCGTTTGTTTCTTCTAGTTATATTTTATACATAATTTTATATGTAAGTATGCCTGAATATGTTATATATTTACACTGTGGTGTGATATAAATTGTATTTACTACTGTCAGTCATAGTCATAAAAGTTAAAAGCCACTCATTAAACCTCTCTCTGAAGAAAGTCATTCCCCTTTTTGTACAATTTTATGGCTATTTCCTATAGCCCCATTCTTTGTCCCTCCTTTCTTTTCTCTGTAGACGAAGTTTGAATTACTTAGCCTAAGCAAATTGACTAATTCTGCATCATTATTCAGCCTCAGCACCTGCAAGTCTCACCTGGCTGGTGCATGGGTGCACTCACTTGCCAGTCAGCACTGTACATGGGTCTCCTACATCTGTGACAGCAAAAAAAAAAAAAAAAAAAAAAAAAAGATTTATTATCATGAGAACGACATGGTCCATTGCCAAGACTGCTACTGCTGGGAAATCAGTGACAGCAGTTGAAGCCCAAGGTTATAGGTAGGATTGTGTAATATGGAGGAATATGTAATCTGGGCAGGATAATGTCCAAGCTGTCCACTTATATCTACTTGTCTCCTTTTATGGTATTTGAATACTATATGAAGACAAGATACCCTCATTTCTTCTTTGAAAGGAGAGGAAACTTAATCCTTAAAGGTAGTAGTCATTTGCAGTCTCTTAAAAAGATTTAAAGTGGGTTTATAAAACAATCTATAGTTTTTATGATGCTGCTAGTCTAGATTTGTAATACCTGTTCACCATCTCTCATCTTCCTCATCTATTTCAGAATCCCGGTCCTTCGCTAGAATTTCTAGTGACCTGGGTCCCATACCTTGGGGCAGAGAGGGTATCTATGATCTTAACCTGATTCCTGAGCAGTCTGAGTTCTTAGTTGCCTTTTTCTTACTTGGCTACGGTGGCTACCATTGTTCATTTAATGGTATCACTGGACAAAGAAAAACAAGAGTTGTGTGTGGCCTGGGTCCTGGGCACACTCCTCCATACCACCATTGTGAAGCAGCAGCCAGAGTTCCTCACTCAATATAGTGACTTACTTCTTTTTTATTCTTTCAGTTTTATTAAGATGTAATTGACATACAGCATCATTTAAGGTGTGCAGCATGACTTGATAAATGTATAAATTGTGAAATAACACAGGTTTAGTTAACCTACATCATCTCATGTAGTTGCAATTTTTTCCCTTGTGATAACTTTTAGCATATACTCTATTAGCAACTTTCAAAGAAAGTAACCCCTTTTTTTTCCACAATCTTTTTTCACATGAGTCTAATGTGACTAGGTAGAACCCTTAGTATGACCCTTAGTGGAAGTAACCCTCAGTAAGTGTCTGACCAATTGTCCTCTAGTTCTTTATTAGCACTTTAGCAGTGACTAAATGGGATGTAAATGGTTGATGGGGAATCAGGGAGAGAGAGAGGCTTAGAAAGAAAGGAGGAAAAGAATGGGAGCTAGTAGGAGAAATAGGCATTGACAGAACAAAGGCAAATAGGGCTTGTTCATATTTCAAATGCATTTCATAGTCTGGGGCCTCTCACCCATCCCAATCTGATTACAAAGTACAGATTCAGAATTGGGATTTTCCCAAGTTTTAATAGGAATGCTTTCTTAAAGGAAGGTTAAAAAATTTGGGCATACAAAATTTCTTCCTCATCTAAAGGTTATTGGTGTCCATGCAGGTATTGATGAGTAGTCTGAGAAAATCAAAAGGGAATACTTCTACTCCCAGAGATATACAATTAGCCTGAAAACATTATCTCGGTATTCTATTTCAGCATTTCTAAGGAACAGACAAAACTATTCCAAGGACTAAGCCCACATTGCCCAATCCATGGACCAAGCTTTCTTTGTGTTTTCTCTTAATTCTACTCCCATGAATCACAACCAGTTTATTTCTAGGAACAGCCTCCAAAACACACTAAAAAATAATCCCACTCAGTTTCCACCTCAGTAGGGGTCAGTGGTTCATTAAAATAATCTCAAAAAAGACCTTTGGATAAAAGAATTTTAAATAACAATAATATAAGCTACTTGTCACTTCCCCTGGTAGAAATGAACTAACCATTAGAAGCACAATTGCCCTATTATCTCTTGGAAGTGAGAACAAATTTATGTTCCAAGGGTAAGTCAAGGAGACATCCTATTTTAAGCAGGAAAATGAATACACGACCACACAAACACGAATGTATATATACACACTTTTTCTATAATCTGCTCCAGTGTCTTTCTCTGTTTGCAGTATTCTGAACAGGACTTTTCAATGACTTTCTTCTTTAAATCCTTCAAGTCTTCCAAATATTTCTTCTCAGATTATTTTGACTACCCTAGATAGATCATCTATTTCATATATATATATATAATTCTATTTCAAATTATATATATATGAATTTTATATGTATATAATGCATATGTACATAGTATTTATATATGTATATATTTATATATAATACATATTTATTTATGTGTATATGTATGCATATTCATACTATATATATAAAATCCCTATGAGTATACAAAACTTCATACTTACTTCATCCATTCATTTCTATATGTGTTTATTTTCTCTCTCAAAGAGAAAATAAACTCATGAAAGGAAGATATTCTATTGGGTTGGTTTATAAGTATCGGAATCTCTAGAGCCTACATTAGTGTTTGGCACAAAGAAAAGCTCAATAAATACTTAATACGTGGATTGCATCTTTGTTTGTTTTTGATGAAGCATAAGAACAAAGGGTACTGAGGATATGGACTATCTAAAGAGCATGATTCTTCTTTTATCAGTTGCTATACAGATATCTTAAAATATGTTTACATAAAAAAGGATTTATGATAGTCAAAAGTATATGTGAACTCAATTGTAAATATCATTATGTAAAAAGGCATTTTAAATTAGATTATTTGATCAGTTATTAAAGAAATATTGTGAATATTATAAACTATTGGGTAATAAAAATAGTTTACAATGGGATTTGAAATCAGTTATAGAATCTGGGATGAGCCATTTACACTAACTCACCCCACACTCCACTGTATTTTGCTTTCTTGAGTTTTTGATTTATTAATGATATGTTGGATGATTATTTCAGAAAACTGCTGGATGAATGGCAGAATTTTTTTTTACCATTTAAAACTGCAGCAGATCATGCACAAAGTAGATACTCTGAATGTAGATAATTAAGAACTGGCTGAACGTGAATGTTTCTATTTTTAACGGTGTCTCTGAGAAAGTAACACGATATTCATCAGACTGAAGGACATTCATTTTAATATAATTCCTGTATGCTATCATATTTTTCCAATCCACTTCACAGGAAAAATGTGTATTGTTATAAAGATGTATCATTTGCATGGCTTGGTCCATTACTGTCACACTATTAACCTTCAAGTATTATGAAAACCATTGCCAGACTAAAACAGACGGCAGTCAAAACATTTCAATTACTCTTGTTATTTTTGGTATATAAGTTAGGTAAGGTGCTTTTTGTTTGACAAGAAAAGAAAAAACACTTGTCCTTTTTCTTATTACATATTTTCTCCTTTTCCTGCCTAGACTCTCCTCACCCGTACACCACCACCACTAAATATCCAGGGTGTATATATATATACACACCACACACACACACATACACACACATGCATATAATACATATGCATATGTATATATACTAAAAGTTTAAAAGTATTCTTGGAATAAAGCACATAGATTATTTGCATAACAATAATACTGAAACATTGACTAGCTCTTGGAATACCAAGCTGTATAAGTACACAGCATCAGACATCTTTATCTTTAGCCGGTAGGAAATTATATGCTAACCTAGTATTTATAATATTAATTCACATTTATTGTCAAGATGAGGTACTAATGCCTTGTCTTGGCCATTTCTATCACATTTTTAATAAACTAAATTAATTATTATTTAATCCATGACAATACCTATATTTATTATTGCAGTGGTATATCTTACTTTCAGAATAAAGTGTGTTATCAACCAGAAAGTGCAGACTTTTAGGAAGATCAAATACACAACTCTGTTTCATTCAGTAGAAGAACTATGTGCTATTGTGTCTTATCTTCTTTTACATTGCATGGGAACTGTTTTCAAAGAAGAAAAAAATAATGTGATGAATAATGGTGCTCCCCAAAAATGCTTTGCTCATAAATATTGTCATGTGATAAATATTTGAATTTATATCACCTTATGATATTCTTTACATAAGCTTTACAGACTACTGTGGGAACGTTCAGGCTGGCTATCAATATGTTCCGTTTCTGGAAAAGGTGTGTTAGATATGCAGATCATGTTCCCAAAACCTAATCTTGTACATGGAAATCATGGGAGATCCTCTGTCAGAACTACTTTTTAGATATATGAGATAGATGAGGGCCCTTTTTACGGCTCCATCAGCCTGTAAATTCACAATACTACACTCCTATCATCATTCACTATCATGAAATTAAATTTGCTTTAAACTAAGCTTTATAAATGTGCAGCAATGGATTTGTTTCTGATAAGAAAACAAACCATTATGCTGATATTTCATGATAGTCTTTTAAAAGATAAGAGGATAAAATATCTATGAACAATTTCAAGGGCACTGAAAAACAATGTGATACTGTACAGCTATCTGCAATAAAAAGGACTGCAGCAGGGAAAATATTCTTTATTATCATCTTCAGCAAAGTATAAATATCAAGAAAGAACTTGTATTAGATATTCAAAATCTACATAGCCATTTCTGTAACCAGGCTACTGGATGGTGGATTCAAATGAAAATACACTTGATTTGTCCCTTACTTTTTTGAAAATAACAATGAGGCAGCCATTATGGATTTGGTGTCCAATTATGATACATAAGTTTTCTTTTTAATAAAAATGTGATGATTGTGTAAAATGTGTTCTGTACAGAGGAATTTAAAAAATAAATTATACCAAAATTGAAATAGATAAAAACTAAGTCAGTATTTTTTGTGTTTCTCTCTACCACCTAAAAAGGTGTCAGACAATAAAATAAACATTTAGAAATGTGGCAGAAACAATTCATGCTCACCAAATAGTCTATATGCTCCCCTATAATCCCAGCTCTCCCTTGAGGTGAAGTTAGAGTCATGTGACTAATTCCAGAAAAAGACCCAGGAAGTAATGGGTGTCACCTCAGGGCCAGCCAAGGTAAGGTCCAGTGTGATTTGTGCATCCCTCAGGTCCCTTGCCACAGTGACTCTGACAGCCTTGTGTCGTGTAGTTTTAAGTTGGCAGAAGGACACCTGACATGGACTGGGCTTTATGTGAGCTCTGAAGGAAAAAACAAACTTTATAGTGTGTTAAAATATTAAAATTATACTGCCTTCACCTACCATATTCTCTCCTCTGTAATATTTAACTTTATACTCAACATCTCTGTTTTACGTCTAAAGGAAATCTCAGAATCATCGTGTTCCACACAGAACTTGTCATTATTTCCTCCCACCTTTGGTCCTCTTGCATGTACCTGCAATCCAGGAGTCATTTTTGACTCATTTCTCACTATTCCACTACCTCACATTCATACCACCATTATTTATTTATATTATCACAGCATATATTGAATATATCTATTCTCAATCTCCATCAACCTAGCTGAAGATAACAATGACAATGACAGCACCAACAATGATAATGACTGCTAACGCTTACTGACGTATTGAGTACTCTGTATGGCAGGCACTGAAAGGCTTGTACTGTGATAATCCACTTGCAGGTATCCTTTCATGCATTCTAGTCCTTCTTCAACTCAGCTTCCACACTAAGGTCAGAATTATGTGATTGAGAGGAGATGTTGGTATCAGACTTCTTCTCAAACCCACCTAATAATGAGTTCCAAATGTAATTTGAATAAATACAAAGTCTATTATGGCTGGCAAAGCTTGTATGATTTCACCCCTGCTTATCTCTCTTGAGCCTTGACTGGTATAGTTCACCCTCTCTGATCCCTATCCATTATGCTCCGTCTCTTATCTTCTTTTCATTTTTTGACTATGTAATTTATCCTGTGCTTACTATATATTCTTTGTGAATGTATATAGAATGGCTGTTCCCTCTGACTCAACTGAATCAATTACTAATTATCTTTGAGATCTCTCTATTTAGTTGTCTGTCAGACTCCTACTTTCTATGACTATATCCAGTTCCATTTTCTTCTAATGGTTTCCTCCATCCTACATTAGTTACTTTAGTGGTTTAATGAGACTATGTGATTAATTTTGTCTTCCTCCACTAGACTGTTTGATTCATGATACCAAGAAGCTTGGCTCTTTCTGTTCAGCTTTATCACAGATATCAGTTCAATATACATCTGCTGGATTACTGAATAAAGAAGGGAAGTAAAATATATTCTTGTGCAAGTCAACCTAGACTCCTCTTTTTTGCTTTCATTCCTTCCACACCCAAATCCATTGAAATGCTAAGGCAACAGTTCTTGTAGATTATATTTCTTAGCTCTTCATCCACTCAAATGTCTGCAGTAACTAGTATTGCTGCTTCTCAGATTTTGCTTTGTTTTATCATTCATGCCCAAATTGGAGTGATTTCCCTAAAACTTGGTTCTGATTTATAATCTTTAAACAGACCCTATTTTAGAAATGGACACTATTCCAGTTACTTAATGCCATATAACAAACTTTTCACAAATGTAAAAGCTTAAAGATTTATCATCTCTCATCTTGTGAGTTGACAAGGCCCAGATGGGTACTTCTTGCTTGGGGTTGCTTATAGGGCTGCAGTTATATGTTGGCCAGAAGTTGTCATCTGAAGTCTCCAGTGGGCTGGACAACCCGAAATGGGTCATTATATGATTCACTACTGTGGCTGGGAGCTCAGCTTTAGCTCTTCACTGGATCATTTATGGTGGCATTTTCATGTGGCTTCTTCATGTGGCTTCTCATACAATTGCTGCTGGGTTTTAGGAAGAAGCATAACAAGAACTAGCTCTCCACATTATGCTAAGTGAAGTAAGCCAGGCGGTGAGGGACAAATACCATATGATCTCACCTTTAACTGGAACATAATCAACAAAAGCAGAAAGCAAGCAAAACATAACCAGAGACATTGAAATTAAGAACAGTCAAACAATAGCCAGGGGAGAGGGGGAGGGGACAAGGGGAAGAAGTGTTTTCAGGAACCACTATAGAGGACACATGGACAGAACCAAGGGGGAGGAGGGAGACGGGGAAGGGACGTGGGGTTGGAGGGAGTAGTTAGAGGGAAGGGGAGAGGATGCAGACAACTGTAATTGAACAACAATAAAGTAATTATTTTTTAAAAATTAAAAAAAGAGGCCCTGGCTGGTGTAGCTCAGTGGATTGAATGCGGGCTGGGAACCAGAGGGTCCCGGTTCGATTCCCAGTCAGGGCACATGCCTGGGTTGCGGGCCAGGTCCCCGTGAGGGCCATGTGAGAGGCAACCGTACATTGCTTTTTCTCTCCCTCTCTGTCTCCCTCCCCTCCCTTCTCTCTAAAAATAAATAGAAATAAAATCTTTAAAAAAAAAATTAAAAAAAAAGAACTAGCTCTCCAAGAGATCGAAGTAGAAGCTATAAGATTTCTTTACAACCCAACTTTAGAATAAACATAACATCACTTTCCCCATATTCTTTTGGTTGAAGTGAATCCCCAGATCAGCTCATACAAAGAGAAAGAATAAGAATACTGGGGAGGATGGTTCTCAGGAGGCCCATGTCTGAAAGCTGCTACAGTCTCCACAGACTAATAACCTTGCTCTTTCCTACACCTCAAGTCTTACCCTTTACGCCGTCCCAACCTCATTGGCTCTACATATGCCTCACTGAGTAATTTATTTCTCTGAATACAGTAAGCTTACAATTTTATGCCACCCTAACTTTTTACTTTCTGATATACTCTTATGCAAGATGTTTTATATTTACTTTTTGTTTGCCAGTCTTACCTAACTTTGACCCTTTCAGATATAGATAAAAAAAAATATTTTCCATTATAAGTACCCTGCTACCCCTCCCCATGTTTTAAATTCTTACTGCAACCTGTGAATATGTACATCCTCAGATACTATATTCATTTGAAGTTACATAAGGGCATCAATCATTTATTAGTCAATTTCACATGAAGAGATCATGACAGGTAGTAAGGTAAGCAATGAATTCTTGTGGAATTACTGGAAAAATAGAACTTATTCTGCTCCTAGGCCATGCACATTTTTAAAGATTCTTGTAGTGGATCTAACTTCCAGTCTTTCCCAGTGTATGAATCACTTCATTATATGGGCATATTTCTCTTCCAAATGACTTGGGAATAAGCTTTGAATTGTACATAAAAATGCAAGGGGAGGCTGATAACTATCAGGAAGATATTGCATTGGTTGCTTGACAGAAAGGTTACTTTGAGTAATTTCAGTAAAGTTGTTCATAACTAAAGGCTGAGCTTTTTACATGGTTTTATGAAATTCCATGCCATTAGATACAAATGGAAATTTTGGATAATTTTCAAGACATTTTAAAGCAAATCTTAATTTCCATAATGACAGCTCTAATCAAATTAATAATATTGAGTGTCTAAAAGTATAACATCTCTCTGTGATTTAACATGAGTACCTGTGTTCCCATGATTGTGCTTGTATGTGTGTGTTGCTTCTTCCATAATACCACCACATTTCCCATCATCGATTAAGTGATGGAAAAATATACATGCCACATAATCAGCAGAATTAGTAGTGATTATTTCCTATTTAATTGTTATTGTAATAGATAAATCAGTAAAATATCCTGTGTTGATATAAATACTTTAGAAATAGCTGTTTTTCCTAAATTCCGTAGTTTACAAGAGTTCTTAGTATAGTATCTCTTGTAGAATTAGTCAGTTTAAATATAATAATATTATTCTAAGAAGCAGATGTGCAGATTTATAAGAAAAACCTGTTATGAAAAGGAATAACAGCCCTGGCTGGTGCGGCTCAGTGGATTGAGTGCTCCCCTGCAATGCAAAGAGTCGCCAGTTCGATTCCCAGTCAGGGCACATGCCTGAGTTGCAGGCCAGGTCCCCAGTGGGGGCCACGTGAGATGCAAACACATGTTGATATTTCTCTCATTCTCTTTCTCCCTCCCTTCCTCTCTCGCTAAAAATAAATAAATAAAATCTTAAAAAAGGAATAACATATAATTTTCATCTGATTATCTATATATTAATAAATAAAATTGGACTTGTGCATTTCTCTATCTCTACATTTATTTTTTAAATTGTTCTTAGGCAGCATAAGTCTATTATTGCTTTAATAACTATATTATTGAAATTATTTTTATTATTTTAAAATAAATGTTCTATTTTTTACAGTTTTTGAGAGAAATGTTAACTTTAAATGCTCAAATATGATTTCAAAATGCTTCAATTTAATTGACTTGAAAAACAAAGAACCTTGTAAGGCATCAGAGTAGAGTCACAGGTCATTCTTTTGTGTTTTTTTTTAAGATTTCATTTATTTATTTTTAGAGAGACAGAAAGGGAGAGAGGAGAAAGGGAGAGAACCATCGATGTGTGGTTGCCCCTCATGTGCCCTCTACTGGGGACCTCATCTGCAACCCAGGCATGTGCCCTGACTGGGAATTGAACTGGTGAGACTTTGCCTCGCAGGACAGCACTCAATCCACTAAGCTACACCAGCCAGGGTCAGGTCTTTCTTCAAGCAAAATAAACTGGTATTGACTTCCTGGTATTAAGCTAATAAATCAGAACGATGTTGATTGATGGGACAGTATGTCAGTCTTATGGGAAAAAAAAGTTCTGAATGGACACAGATGATCAATACTGTCAGAGTCTTTAAAATAAAAATTTCAAGAAGGTGAAAGAAAGCATTGAGAAAACTGTCAATGGTGTTTACATAACCAAAAATGCAGATGTCATTGATTTAATTTAAAAGAAGGCTTTCTATGACTTTTCAGTGAACAAATCTGATGAGTTTTCAAAAATGAATATAACTAGTTTTAAAAGAGCATGCATCAAATAGCCATTCCAGACTACAAATCTTTTCAAGTTGTTGCTTTCCTCTCCATGTAGTTCAGCTTGTTGCCGACTCCTAATATCATATTTCTGCCCACCCTCCAGGCCCTGTTCAAGTGCTGCCTCTTTGGGGGTTTTACCTGCGTGTGCCAACTCTACATAATGCCCAGTAAAATGGTGCATTTAATATGGTGTGTCCTACTCTGTATAATGCTTATCAATTTACACCTGAATGATCATCTAACTAATCCTTTCTGCTTTCAATCAATGTTTTCTAAATACCTACCATTTAGACTACTGAAAAATCAATAGGACAGAATTTCTGCTTTTACAAGGTTTACATTCTAGTAATTTATACAATTTTGGAGTCAACATTTTGTTTTGAAAGACTAACTAGAATAATGGCCAGAAACAATGACTTCCTCCAAAAATATATGTATATAATAGCATAGAAATTCGAAAGATATAATCATTAAGATCATGAACTGGGAGTGAAAGGAAGCTTTCCAGGTAAAACTTTTAATTCTGTTTAGTAAAAGTAGTAAATTCTTTTCCAACTGAGGTGTTAAGTTGTTATCTAGGGAGATATAACAAATAGCACGGTCAGAAAGGAAAAGTGTAAAAAAAGGACATTTAGGAAACATGAAGATTTCTTCATGAGCAGGGGAACATGAACTTAGGTTGCCCTCCTCTTCTAAGATAATTATTATGGTTTTACCATGTTCTTATTTCAAATCTTTCACTAACTCTAAGTGCCTGCTGTAGCGTTTTGCAAATACTAAGTATTTAGCTGGCAGTTGACTCGGAAAGAACGGGTGGGAAGGGTGGGAGCAGGCCGCAGACTAGGCTGATCTATAGCGCTTTGAAAAGGGTAAGTAAAGAGGTAGTTGAATGATAAATTATACTATACTAGGTCAATTATGTGTAAATATAGGTTATTTTAATAAGAAGATGGAAATGAAGATAATTTGTTTTGTGCCATTTTATAGGAAATGCTGTAAATGAAAATATTTTTTCTCCTAACAGCAGTTTTGTTGATGCCACTGGAGATAAAATCACAACTATAATTTTTGGGCCTCAAATTAGTCCTAGTTAAATGGTACATTTCACACCAGTCAATCTTTTTTTCTGTGCATTGTCTAACATATAGTAGATGCTTCCACAATAATTATTGAATGACTATCGTGTTTCAACCTCCATTCTAGGTAATGGGAGAATAGTAATAAGCAGAATAGTCCCTCTTCTTAAAAATCATGTATTGAGAGGAAGATTACAATAAGCAAATAAATGTATAATATGTGTGATGATAAGTGCTATAAAAACTAAAACGAATAAGTTAGACATCGTCACAGAAATGAGTGCTGTGTTAACCCCTACGAAAACCCCAGCAGTGCCCTACAGCAGTGAGCATTTATTCGGCTCAACTGTCCAGAGTCTGCTGGGTATTTGCTGAGATTTGAGTACGGTGCCTAGTCTTTAATCTGTTATAAAATAAATTTATCAAAAAAGAGAAATTATTTTACTGCTGATTCTTTATCACAAATATTATTCATGTCTGTATGTTTAAAAAATGACAGCTTTAAGATTTGTATATATAACCGAATTCTATATAAACTGATCAGATTAATATTTATATTATTGAAAAATATATAAAGTCTTTATAACTCTTGTATCTCTGACAAATTAATTTATTAAAATTACCTTAATAACATAACTATTTTACTTAACTTTTGTGAGAAAGAATCAAGTATTATTTTTATTTTAAAATCAGTGCCTCTTGCCACTCAAACTTATATACAGTCTTCAAAGCTCATAGCTCAAATCCCCTATGTGGTGACTGGTTGCATTAAATTTAATAGAACATCCCTGTTGCTGCTGTTTTTTATGTCCAACGACTGAAGAAAATTTTCAAAGACTGTCAGAACTTTTCCTTAGAATTCTTTCATCCCCTTTCATACCATTTGGCAGAAACATGAAGAGGAAATATATACATAGGGTATCACAACTCAGCAATTTTAGTCTCACAGTAAATGCCATTTCTCCTTTCAAAAGACTTCTCATCCTCTCCCTAAGTTTATTTTCCCAATCAAACAAGTAGTTGCTAGTTCTAAATGGACTAACAATTTAGAGTAAATGTTCCTTTAGCTATAATTGTAGAGAATTAGATACTAATTGGCTAAATGTGCGTCACAAAGTTATGTTTTAATATCAACTGAGGTTTGTCTAAGTTTACACACTTAGTTACAAACTTCCTTTGAAACAGAAACACAGTAACTTTACTACTGCGGTGTTTGCACAGCATGAACAGTGTTCTCGGCTTGCATCAAGATGACCTGGTTCTCACCTGCCATTGTGTGCATCTCAGCAATCCTTTCGTATCTTAAGAAATTCTTTTTTAAGTTCACTATATAACATTTTGCTTAAAAATACCATGTGCAAAAGCAACATAACTTCTTTAATGGTATTCATGAAGCTGAATTTTAGTAGATGCTGGGAATTCTATAATGTTACAAAATGGTTCATAAAATATTGCCATCTGCTATACTGAGCAGCAGTTCATTTTTACTGGTTTTAAAATGAATGTGCTTTTATGTGTTTGGAGTTTTGCCTAACCTTCAAGTTCCCTCTGAAAGTTGCTTCCGACCTCTGCCTGAGGAAATGTGAAAATCTCCGTTTCCTATCTTGCTTTATAAGCTTCAGTGAGAGGATGTAATGGACTAAATACATTGTATGAGACTTTTACCAGAAAAATCTCTCACATACTGACTGCATGGCTGGCTCCGTTTATAACTCTTTCCAGTTTATACTAGAGTATCCAATTGTGTAAAAAAAAAAAAAAAGATTCTGAAGACAAATCAAACTGAAAACAAACATTTGTAGAGTAGATTGCAGTCAGCACAAGATAAAAAAACTTTGATTATAACTGAGGAAAAAGTTTGCAAGTATATAAAGTGGACATTCCCTACAGAAAATGTTGGATAGGAAATAGGCGTTAGAGCTGGAAATTGTCTAACCCAACTACCTGCTAAGGGACAAAAGTAAGACCCAGAGGGATCCTCAGTGACTTGTCCAGATTTTTACCTTTAGGGAAAAACAGGATCCAAGTTTAGATAAAATGTGTTTTTGGTAGAAATCGGATTATAAAGGAATTTTTCATAAAGTGAAATCGTAACTCTATATACAGTTATTTTTCAATTGTTCATGTTAACTGAAACCATCCATGAGCGAGCTGCATTGGTAATCAGTGAACACATAGATATTTCAGAGGACAGAGTCCAGATAAAGAATGACAAAATAAAAAGCAAATCTTAAAATCAGAAGAGAGCGAGGCAGAGGAAAGGAAAGGTGATGGAGAGGAGAAGCAGGGAAAGAAGTGGGGGAGGAAGAGGAACTGAGGCCGCGGCAGTAGCAGCGGCTCGCAGGGCCAGACTCATAATTATGAATTCCTCCCGATTATCATCACTATTGCTCAACACAATTTCCAGTTCATCGACCTTTCTACTCCTTAGCATTTTTAAAAAATTGATGACATATTCACCTTTTTTCCCTTGCTGTTGTAGCCAAGTGTTGTCTTTCTCATATTAGTTCTCAGACTGTGTCCTTTAATAAAATGCCTTTACACTGAAGATGCATTTGGAAACTCAGTCCTGCCAATTGGCTCTGGATGAATGAGCCTTGGGGATCCTCAGGGTCACCTCTCTGTTTCTCAGTTTCCTCATATCTACGTCTGATGAGAGCATTATAATTTAATCATGAACCATGGACTTCTTTGCCATGTGAGGGATAATGCTTTCACCTTATAAAAACAGATATACCCTATTGAAACATTCCCAGTAAGAACAAATGTTTAGGCAGATTTATTGATTATCACAAGGTTTTTTTAACATTTCAATTTTTGGTTGAGGGATTATGTAGACACATTATTTGAAACAGAAATTGTATATGGTTTCTACAAAATTATTCAATATCTCAAGTACCTGCAAACCAAAACACATATCAACACATACCTGACAGTTTTCACTTCATGTTGTCATGGATTTTGAAATTGATGTTGGCTCAGAGGCATCTTTTTCTGAAATGTGAACATTCAAACCAAGTATCAAGCATTGGTATGTATTAGTTTAAGTAGATTGCTTTCTTCACTGCCACATTAGTGAGATCACCTGCACTGAGTAAGGGGCAAGTGTATGAAAGCAATGAAGAAGGGGGTGCAGGCCTTGGCTGGTGTGGCTCAGTGGGTTGAGTGCGGGGCTGTGAACCAGAAGGCTGCTGGCTCGAATCCTAGTCAGGGCACGTGCCCAGGGTTGCGGGCCTGGCCCCGGGTTTGGAGAGTGCAAGAGGAAACAGATCGATGTCTCTCTCCCTCTTTTTCTCCCTCCCTTCCCTTATCTCTAAAAAATCAATAAAATCTTTAAAAAAAAGGATTGGGTACAAGAACACTTTTGAAATTGAATTTCTCCAAGGAGTAGAGGGTCCAGAGGGAGGCAACTCTATTTTGGGAGTTTGGAGCAGCAGGAAGGCGTGGGACAACTGGAGCAGGAGAGGGCTGTAGATCTGTTATTTAATGTCCCTTGCAGAGTGCATGTATGTAGGCATTCCTTTAAAATATAGCCATATTTTATATAATTTAATGAATGCTGTATAAATAAAACCATGACGACCATACGAACGAATCAAAAGCTGTTTCATTTTAGCCATGGAAGAACGACGGCTCTCCAAGTTTGTCTCAGTATCACCTGTGAACTTGTTAAAAATGCAAATTTTTGGACCCCACCTAAATTCTTGAACCAAAGACTCTATCAATGGGGCCTAGCAATCTGTGACACAAGAGGCTCTGCAGATGAATCAGATGTGGGTTCTAGCCAGGACCACCGAGAAAGATAAGTTAACAGCAAGGAAGTGACTGGACTGAGCGTACAGAAAAACTGGGGTAGTAAGATGACAAGATTCAGACAGCCTGGAGGTCCCCTCGAGGGTGGGTCCTTCCCTGCCCAGCAGAATGCAAACAGTTTCTGTTCTTGGCAGACGCAACTTCCGTGTCACATCTGAGAGACTATCTGGGTGCCTCCGGATGTCCAAACATGACAGTATCAGGTCCTTTCTGTATGTGAGGCCAGCTCTATTTGGGAATCTGACTTTTAGTGAATTTACAAATGCCTACATGGGCTGGGCTCTCCAGTCATTTAAACAGATGCATCAGAAAGCCAATCAGATGAGTATAATTCTAACATGGCAATTCTAAATTTGTTAACCCAAATTTAAACTGACTATATCAATCAGATTTATATTTAAGGCCCACCAACTTTAGCTAAATTTAGTGACCAAAGAAAAAAGTTTTACCACACAGTTGTATTTGGGTAGGAAAGGTTGATTTTCAGTTAGAAGTTGCCCAGGAAACCCCTACTAAAATAACAACTTTCAAGCTTCCCTGAGTGTGACCTTAATTAATAGCCAATATAGAATCACTTTGTATAGGTATGCTTTTATTTCCTGTCACCTCTTCAAAGCAAAATAAATGTCTTACCTCATGAAAAAAATAAATACTCCCTTTTCAGAAAAGCTGACAAAAATATGATTAGGGCTACCAATTATTAGAATCTTACAGAGGCCCTCTGAAGACATGTCCCCCCATGAATGTTAGAGATTTTATGCGCGTACAGAATAACCATCATAAGTATGAGTTAGGTACATTATTTTATGCAAATAACCGTAAGTGCCTTTTTCTAAACCCTCATTTCTTCAACAAGGCAGAGTTTCAATTTACTATTAGACAAAAAATGTGTCCCCTACAATTTTACTGTATATCATAATTGCCCATTTTAATGCAATTTTCTTTTACTGATCACTGCCATAGATTTTAGAAAAGGTTAGGTAACTGACTAATTTGGTGCCAAGTATCTTATCTCTAGAGACTTAGGTTAAGAAATGTCATTTTGATTGTCTCCATGGCAAGCCATGTCATAAATGAACAACTCTATCTCACTGTCTAATTTGACCCAATTTTCCATATTGCTTAATAAGCACATTACAGTGAATGACTGATCTATTATTCAAGGAATTATGAAGCTTATGGGTTATCTTCCATTTCACCTGCTTTAATCAGTGTATTGCCTTGGGTATTATGGCCATTTTATCCTTTAATAAAAGAATTGTTAATATCTTCATCTGCAATTTCAAGCAATTTGCAAAATTAGGTTAGCTGGATTTTATATAGAATTTATCAGAAATGCAGTCATTTAACATGATGTTTTCAGGAATAATTTATATGTTTCCAACATTCTCAAATTCATATTTCATTAAACAAATGATCAGTATTCAAGATGGTAAATTTTATTTAAGGAAATAAATGCAAAAGTGTTTTTGTTCTAAAGTTAGTTTCATCCTATATCTGATGCAATTTTATTGGCTATTAAAAAAATTACAACAACTAGTACTAGTAGAAACTATAGTGTTTATGGTCTTGTATTATTAATAATATTTTTAAATTGTTGTTAGAAATAATTTGCTAAAACATATGCTGACATAATGTTACTGAGTTCCACAGAATAATTCTTTTTGAATATTCTATTTCCTACCAGTAAAGATATTAACTACCATTATTATATTAAAAATCATTATACCTTCTTTGTGTAAGTTATCTGTGTTATCAATAAATAAACCAACTATGGAAAATACCATATTCACAATCCATATCATCTCTACCAATAAAGCAAAGTTTACCTCACACATTTGAACTTATTCTTATTTGAAAATCCATACTGAAGTATCTTCTGTGTGTCGATAACTGGTAAGCAAGTTACTGATAGACGCACTCAGCCCTTACTAGCAGGGATTCTCCATTGCAGTGCAGAAAGCTTGAGAGAGAAGTAATAATCAACAAAAAACCAAACATTCCTTTCTCCACAGGAAAAGCTGAAATTCGTGAATTTTAGTTTTCTGATAGGTTAAATTTTCTAAAACCTAGAACAAAATTACATCCTAAAATTCCTGCATTGCTGAGTAATTAGATGATTTGATTAAGCTATCTGGTTTAGATGTATGCCAACTTATTATTCAATATTTCCATGTCTCTATTTTACCATTTCAAGTGTTAAATAGTTTGTTATTTAGTATACCCTTATAGGCTAGCAAGAAATATTTTTTTTCCAAAGTTAGTGACAATCAAAACAAGGTTAAAAAAGAAATATTCCTATTCTAAGGAGACTTTTACTAAAATACAGATTATAAAACTGTGTCCTATTAACTAGGTACATGTTTCCCCACCCATGTCTCTGGGCAGGGCCCTGTTCGGTCAGCTGTCCGTTCTCTTTGATCTTCCTGCCCATTTCCTAATCACGGTGTCATGTACCAGAAGCTCCTCCATGAAACCTGCAAAAGTCTTTTCTGCTTATGTTTCTTTAACTGCTTTCAGGAGTCTTTTGAGTCTGCTTTAAAAAATTGGTATCACCTATTTTTCCGGTCAAAAGTTTACATATCTCTGTCTTTTTAAAATGTTTTTCGAAGTTAAGTGTTGATGTCTAAATTGAAGTAGGGCTCTCTAGAACTCAAGTTCTATGTAGAATTCCACTTCAGGACTAGTTTACCATAGGCAATTCCACATACTTTCACCAGGCTAAGACATGAAAAGTGGAAATAATGTAAGAATGCACTCATTAGATTTGATCTGAGCCTTAGCTCTGTCGCTCTCTGGCCACATAATTTTGAGCAGGTGATTGTCTCCTTTCACTTCCTGTCCGCAAATTATAAAGCTACAAAATAAGCCCTGTGTATGTTATCACCAGGTCCTGAAGGGGAAATCAGGTGACATAATACATGTGAAACTATTTTGTGAATTTCAAAATGTTATATAAATAATCGTAGTTTATATTGCAAAGCACTTTTCAGCCACAGGGGAGTTATTAAATAAACAGATAATGTTAGAAATATTTCTAGTAATTTATTTCCAGTAGTGAAATAAATACCCAGAGTCTAGATTTTATGTGATTCTGTAAGATAAGGTAATGGGGGATGGTGTTATGTCCCTTTCTAGGCTAATTAGCTTATGTGGCGAGGTTTTTCCCTTTATACATAGGTTGAGGTAACTAGGGTTATGACAATTTTGATGTGCATCGGTGGCTTAGCTGGAACCCACCTTTAATGTAAGGGGAGTTAGGCCTTTGAGTATTTTTACACAGATTTTCTAACAAATATTTTTTTTAAAGTTTACTCAGAAAAATCTCTGGTTATGTGATAATGAAAACTCATATATCTTTGAAATGTCTTATGATGACATTTGGTAAGGATCAGTGAGACTCTTCTCAAATATTAGAAAAATCAAAATAAATATGTGAGGGCAAATTCTAAAGGATGTTTTATTTTCCTGTTATTTATAAGTGTTCTGAATCTTAAAATGATATTTACTATTTATTATTCTTAGAAACAAAATGTATAAATGTATATTGTTACTTTTTTATGCTGTTGTATTTTACTTTGACGGCAATACATTTATCTAATGAACAGCAAATATGGGAACTATTTGGTGTATGATCCATGTCTTCAAATTTTTCATGTTCAAATTATAATGATTATACAATATTAATGAAGTGCATTCATTTTATTTCAAAATAAGGAGAAAACATAAAACATCATTAAGTTTAAGACATTAAGATTTTTCTGTATTTTAATCATTAACTAAAAGTAATCTGTGTAAAATAATTGACACAGGATTGTGCTATTATACAAAATTGCAGACACAAAAACAATATAAAATTTATCCCCCCAAATTCTGATGAATTGCAAGCAGAGAAGCAAAATGGTGATGTTGACAATTTTAAGAGATTTTCATGTACATAATTAAAACAGAGGAGGAGGAGAGACCATAAGCAGAAGGAAATTAGGAGGATGACCAGTGATTCTGGAAAAGGATGGAAAATATTACAGGTCGGGGAGATTTACATGAGGTTACGTTCACGCAGTTGGGTAACAGGATGAGGAATGAGAGGAGTCATGATACTTTCAGGATACTGGCTTCCCAGAAAATAACTGGATATATAAGTCTGTGGCTTCCAGGAAAATATACTGTTGAAATAATAGATTTATAGGGCATAAGAATATGTTGGAAGTGGAATCTTAGAACTAAATGAACCTATAAAATAAAAGTGCATAAGATGAGAAGAGGTAAGTACCGAGGAGAAAATTCTAACCAGAGGACAGTATTCTACAGAAAGATGGAGAATCTCAGCCAGAGGAGAGATGACAACCGTGGAGGAGAGGTAGAATAAATGTCAAATGTTGCTATTGGGTCAGAGAAGAAAGACTAAGAAATTTCCACTGAATAAAAAGATGGAGAGATTTTTGGTAATCTTGACAAGTATATATTCCTGATGTGTTGTGCGTAGGAATACAATTGTGTATTGAGAACTGAATGATAGGTGATAAATTTTTTTTAAAAAGTAAAGAAGAGAGAAGATAGGGGAGTGAGAGAGGGAAAGACTTGGAAGGAAACAAGAAGAGATGTGGGGTTGGGGCAATTTCAGTTTGATTCATTGTTGATATTTGGATATGATTTGATTTTTTAAAGATCCCTAGAATGAGAGAGAAAGAGAGACAGGGTTAGAATTAGGGCTATGGTTATCGATAGAGTGAACTGCTAGGGAGGCAGAAAGAGACGAGTTAAGAATATAGACCTTAGACTCAGGAGGATGAATGTCACCTCCATAAAAATAGAAAGGAAGAAATACAAAGTACACATGATGCATCACAGAAATACACATTTGGAACCTGTATAATCTTATTAACTATTGTCACCCCAATAAATTTAATAATAAAAAGCAATTAGATGAGATTACTTGACATGGTCACAGATCCTTTTTAAAATCCCTAGCAAATCTCTATTTAAATGTAATGTATTTATTTAATTGTAGGCAGGAAAATTCATCTGTAGGTGAAAGCAGGCATCAGATTTGGTCAAGCCTGAAAAATCTTCAAGTAAAATTATATCTAAATGACCTGCATTACTTCTTAATCAAGGTATCCACAGTGTCACAGAAAATAACATAATGGAAAAATATACCATTGCCAATGTAGGGTTATTAAAATAGACTTTTGTTCCTGGCTGGTGTAGCTCAGTGGATTGAGCGCGGGCTGGGAACCAAAGGGTCCCGGTTCGATTCCCAGTCAGGGCACATGCCTGGGTTGCAGGCCAGGTCCCCATGAGGACCATGTGAGAGGCAACCATACATTGCTGTTTCTCTCCCTCTCTTTCTCCCTCCTTCCCCTCTTTCTAAAAAATAAATAAAAATAAAAAATCTTAAAATAGACTTTTGGTAGATAATATGAGAACAACTTGAAATTACACAAATGCGTTCCTCTTAATACTAGCAATAACTGATATTATGCATGTGAATGTACTCTGTAGACTGAAAAGGCAGACACTGAAAAATATTGGAGAGTTTTGGTCTCAGTAATTAAAAACATTAATGATATATCTTTAGACATATTCCTTAACCTTTCTGGCCTCTTTCTTCATGAGAAAAATAGCAGGGTTTGGGGATGGAATTATTCTGTAATCATATTTGGTCATATATAATTCTAAAAATTCTGTTTAATCTATGATTTAAATTTAACTTGTTATTTTTGTATCAGCACTAGCAACTAAATAAGCATTTGGTTGTTTGAAAGGAATATTTCTTCCAGAACTATTAGGAGAGTAAGTATAATTTGAGGAAACTGTCTCTGGATGTAATGCTCTGTATAAAAAATCTAAAATCCTTAACTTGCAAGTGAACAAAAAATTAAATAGAGGTTTTCCACTTTCTAAAAAAGGTTTGCATCAGTGGAACTGTTCACCATCAAACATCGTGAGAAACCAGGGAAACATGAGAGGCATTACATTGGGTATTCTGTATGCCTACTAGCTGATTTACACCTGACGTTGCATTTTACTTCTCAAATTTTGTGAAATGAATGTAGATTCTTAAAAACATTTCTGAACTTGGCAAGAATCATACTTTAAAAGTAATTACATAAAAACCATGATTTATAGAGTATTTCCATTTAACAATCTACTCCACTCAATTTATCTTAATTTACACTAAAAGAGGTAATAAGATATTGGAGAATATTAAAAATAAATGCATTTCCTTCAATCATGAATAACTATATCATTGAATTTAAAAGACCTATTACCTTTTTATTTTAATGTATTATTAAGGAATATATACATAGGAAAAAAAGTGCCCAAGCCGTATCTGTAACAATTAGACATATCTGTGAAGTCCTGATCCAAGTCAAGAATTAAAACATGAGTAGGACCACAAAAGACCCTCTCCTTTTATCCCTTTCCAGTTACTCACATCTCCAGGGCAACAAGTATTCTTGCTTTATAAGTAGTATAGATCAGCTTTGCCAATTTTTATACTTTACATAAATGTAATCATACAGTATATACCATTTTGTGTTTAGCTCATGTGCTCAGCATTATGCTTATAAAATTCATGTATAGTTGTGTGCAGTTATAGATCATATGTTTTCATCACTCTGCAGTTTCCTCTTTTAAAAATAAACAAAAATCTATGTGTTCTATATTTTTTAGGCATTTGGGCAGGGAAAAAAGGAAGAGTGGTAGAAAGAAAGGAAAGCAAGAAGGAGGCAGAAAGAAGGGGAGAGAAAAAGGAAGAGTTTATTTAGATATGATTCTATGTTGGCTACAAAAACTTGTGGGAATTTTTGTTTGTGTGTGATAACAGCAGGGAAGTACGCTTCCTGATAACAGAAGTTTTAGAGAAAGAATCTATAATTTCATAAATTAGAAAGCAAAATTGTAGGAAAATTATTCTCAGGAAAGAACCTGGAATATAGAAATGACCATTGGATGAATGGAAATGAAGAATGAAGAGGAGGAGAAAGAAAACGAGACTATATATGTGCTTTCCTACTTTCTGATTCTGTGATTATTAATAACATTTTGAGATTTGTTTATTCGTTCATCAAATGCTTACTGAGTGCTGACTATATACCAGCCAGAAAATACAGCGAAGCAAACAAATTTCTTCGTCTGGGAAGTCTCCTCTTAAGTAAGAAGTGCTAGAAGTAAAGAACAATGAGATGAGGGGCTAGATAGAGATTACAGTATGGTAAGTCCAGGAAAGGTGTCCCCGTTGACTACTCTTGTTCAGATGATTGGCATTAACCGAGATCCAAATGCCAAGGGAGAATTGGCAAATCAAAGGGAAGGGAAGTACAGGCAATGACCTTAAGGCAAGAAAGAGTTTGGCGTGTAATAGGAAGAGAAAGGCCAGTGAAGAAGAAAAGAGCAGAACCAGATGAGGTCAGCAATGTAGACAGGAGCCCCATGCCATCGGGTTTTGTAAGCCAGAGAAAGGAGGGCAGCTTTTATTCTGAGTGACGGAATGCCATCAAAGGTGATAAGCAGGTGAGTGTAGTGTGTGGGCTGACATTCTTTTTAACTTTTTAATTTTTAATGTTTCCAATGTTTTCTAATTACAGTTTACATTCAAAATTATTTTGTATTAGTTTTAGGTGTACAGCATAGTGGTTAGACAGTCATATACTTTGCAAAATGTACTCCTGATATTTATTTCCAATACCCACCTGGTACCATACATAATCATTAAAATATTATTGACTACATTCCTTATACTGCATTTTTCATCCTAACGACTATTTTGTAACTACCGATTTGTAGTTCTCAATCCCTTCACCTTTTTTACACAATATAAGCAAACACACAAAACAGAAACAGATCCACAGATAAAGAGAACAGACTGATGATTGCCAGACAAGGGGGGTTTGGAAAACCGAGTGAAAAAGGTGATTGACGTTTTTTAAAGATCACTGAAGTTGCCACGAGAAGACTAGAATTTCAGAGGGCAGGGGAGAAAGGAGAGACAATTGGGTTGAGTAAGATGACGGTGCTGTAGGTTAGGGTGACAGGGATGGGAAAAGTGGGCATATTGGGGATACGTTTAACTATAGATCCAATGGGACTTGCTGATGGATTGACAGTGAGAAATCAGGGATAGTATTTTGATCTTTGGCTTGATGACATGGCCATGTACTGAGACAGAAAGTTACAGGGTAGGAAGGGAATCTCACATTCTTTTCAACTCTAGTTTGAAACATTCATTAGACACTCATGGGGATGTATAAAGTAGGAGTTGGACTGATGAGACTGAAATTCCAGGGAACGGTTCATCTCTATTGCTATCTGCCTGCTCTGCTTTTCATTTCTCAGGAGCACTTACCACAACTTAACATACAATGTATTTACATTTTATTTATGAACTGCTTTGCACACACACACTAGAATGGGAGCTTCATAAAGACAAAGAATTAGTTTTAACTGCTATGTTCTCAGCTACTAGTGCTGTAGTGGACACTAATAGATTCTTATTATTTATTTTTTAAAAAGACTGATATATGTCCTACCTTTCACTTGGGTTGTTCATACATTTTGAGGTACTTTTATAATGCCAAAGTGAAGAAATGGGTTAGGTGTCCACGGAATTCATGATGACGTTCTGTCATTCTTTCTCCCTGTTTCTTACAGGACTTAAACTCTCTAGGCTACTTCCATGCAATAGCAAGAGACAGAACAACTTTTTTGATAGTTCAAAAGCATGTGAAAACATGTTAATGTCTTCAAAGCTGCCAGCAACCATAAGCAAATATATATCATGTGCACATTAGAACTCTGGGGTCCTACCTGCTGCCTAGCAATAACCTAGGAAAGGCGATAGGGGCCTTCTTTTTCCTTTGCTTTTATTTGCCCTCTTTTCTAGGCTCGTAATGAATGGGCCAGGGGGTAAGATGCAACTGAGGTATGTGCAGTTCCCTTTCTCTAAAATGTCCTATGTTTTCATGGTGTCTTTCCTAAGTAATTGTTATGTTTTAAATCCTCTAAATATTTCAGGAGAATGAAGCTTCTGGGACACCCCAGACAGACACTAACATATATTTTTGCTTTCTGTTTCATTACATCCTTTTGTATGGCGGTGGATCCCAGTGACATGATCTATGTCCTTAAAAGGCCCAAAGAGAAATAACAAGAGAAACAAAAATAACATCAGTTAACATCAATTAATAACATCACTTAATATCTTAAAAATATTATTTTGATATGCAGAGATAGATTTTTTTTCCTATTTCAATAAGAGAAGAATGTACTACACTTTAGTAACACTTTCAAGAGGGCACTTTAAGTTTTAAAATAAGCGCAGTGGTCCAGGAAATAATTCACATGAAACTCCAGCAGATGTCACGTCTCTGATTCATACCATCGGGCGGAAGTTCTGGCACAGTGTGCTTAGATCCTCTCAGAGGCTGCAGTCCAGGTGCCAGCTGGGGCTATGGTCTCATTGAAGTTGCGAATGGTGAAGCTGCCTGCAGTCGTTGGCAGAATTCATCTTTTTGCCCTTGCAGGGCCAAAGTACCCATTTTTGTGTGGCTGTCTGTTTCTAGAAGCTGCTGGCAATTCCTCAGCACCTTCTCTATAGACCCTCTCACAACAGGGCAGCAAGGGAGTCTAAATGAGCATTACAAAGACAGAGCCTTATATAATGTATGGCAATCACAGAAATGCCATGACATCACCATTGCCATATTCTATTATTAGAACCAGTCACAAGTCATATTTACATTCAATGGGAGAGGGTTGCACAAAAGCATAAAGAGTCAGGGATCATTGAGGTCAATTTAGGATCTGTCCACTACAGTAACAAAAAGGCCTGCATTACTTTCTGGTTGTTGCAAAAAAACAATCCCAAATTAGCATTTATTTTATCACATGCTGTGGGTCAGGAATTTGACGCGGCATTATTGGGTTCTCTGCTCAGAAGTTTACATGACACAAAGTTGCCCTTGGGGGCTGTTAGCTCATCTGAGGCACATGTTACTCCCTCAAGCTCTTTCAGGGCATTGACAAGATTTAATTTATTGTGTTTAAAAGACTATGGTCCCTGCCTCTGTCTTCTTTCCTTCCTTCCTTCCTTCCTTCCTTCCTTCCTTCCTTTCTTCCTTTTTCCTTAGATATAATTGACATATAACATATTAGTTCCAGTTGAGAGAGTAGATCTTAAAAGGTTTTATCACAAGAAAGAAACTGTAACTATGTACAGTGATGGATGTTAACTAGCCTTACTGAGGTCCCTAACTTCTTGGTTGCCACTCTCAGCTATTAGAAGAACCACTTGGCCTTCTCCACAGGCTATTTTCTACTGCCAAGTCAGGAGGAATATGTTTCGGCAGTTTTGGATTACTGATCTCCTCTGTCACTACCTTCTAGACTAAGGTTTTGAGGGGTTATATGATCACATCTAATTTATCCAAATTATTTCCCTTTAATTACATATCCCAAATCCTTTTTACAAAGTCATGGGGCACAACTCCTGCAATTATCTTATATCTACAGCTCTTCCCCACCTTCAAAAGGAGAGGATTATATAAAGCATAAGCACTGAGGGGTGGGTATATGGAGGGTTATCTTAGCATTCATTCTACCATAGAGTCAGTGAGCAGTAGTGCTTCATTAAAAGAGAATGAAAAATAAAAGTGCAAGACATTTTCTTTAAAACATCTTAGAACTGATTTTATTCAAATAAACCACTTGTAAAATTAGAAGATTGAGCTCATTATAGAAACTGTAGCCGTTTTTCTGCTATCTAAAAGTATGATTTTGGCGGTCTATTTCTGTGCAGTCCTCAGTTACCTTCTTTTGTTGGTGAGAGTGTCAAATCTGGTGATTCCAACACCAGTACTAGCTTTATATTTTACTAAGAGAATAATTTGTCTCCTTAAGGTTAGTAACTCCAAATAAGAAATGGTAACTACTGGGTTTTTTTAAGGAGTAAGAGCCTGGATTCTGTCCATTGCTAAAAATAATAAATTACCTACCCGTACCTTAAAAATATCAGGAGAAATGCGAGCCAGAATGGTGTAACAGACACTGGACTATGAGGCACACCTCTAGAGTTTTTATCCTGATGGCCTGAGCAAGGCGGACTTTTTGGCAGAATATGAACCTAAGTTTGGATTTTCTCATGTATAAAATTATGAAGTCAAACCACATGGTTATGGATTCTCATTCAGTTATAAAAATTTATGATTGTGTGAGTTTGTGTAATGTAACTAGGTCTTCAAGGAAAAGTTTTCGCCAAACTTATAATCAATATATTGACGGCAAAACAGCACCAGTGGAGTCAGACCACACCTTGGTTCAGCAACCTCAGTGCTTGTGTTCTGGCTGAGAAAGAATTCAAAGTCAAGACAAACTATGAGAAAGTTTATGTAGAAAGTTACAGAAGTAGGAAAAGCGAATCAGTGGGGCGTGGGATCAGGAAACAAGTTACAGAGGCAAAAGAGCCCTTGGAGCTTAGGAGAAAAAAAGAAAGGTAAAGGTAACACATCTGGGGAGAAGAAGAGGGTGATGGGAAAGGTGCGGGCATGCTTCCAACAGGGAAAAGACACTGGGTCCTTCTTCCTAAGGGATTTTAAGGGTGGAGGTTTTAGGGGAGGTCCAGAGGAGGATCTTCATATAGTATTCATCAGCTTTCCAGGTATATTCTTTCAGGGTCATGGTCTCCACTGATTGGTTGGCACCAGAGAGGGGGATCATTAGTCAATGTAGCTTGTGCTAAGATCAGTCATAATATCACTTGTCTGGTTTTGCTGCTTTTCTGGGCCTGGAGCTGAAACACAACCGAAGCCTGGAAGTATTTGATGCAGGTCAGAACCTCATTGTCCTTGGGTGCTTCATGCTTAATGGCTATTCTCTGGCCCCCTTGTTTTTCCCCTCTAAGGGGTTTAACCCATGTGACTAGCAGCATGGCAGGAGAGAAGAGGTCAGGGCAGGATTCAAACTGCACATCCAGCAATATGAAAGGTCAGGGGATCTAAACCCGTACGCCCAGAGATATGCTAGGGGAGGAAAGGTCACCTGGGGGCAAGGTCCCTGTTTTCCCAGTTTTTCCTGTTGCTAGGCACCCAGGACTTTTCCCCCTGGTGACCTTCTTTACCTGACCCATAATCCTTGCTGTGTTCATCTCTGTCTAACTGCCTATCACAAATAGTGGGACCCAATGCACAGTTTTATGATGAATAGAACAATTACTTAACATATAACTTTTCACGTGATCATTTAGTTCAAAATTTTTGACTTGTCACTTTTAGTAAAAATAATGTTGTATTAAATTATAACTTTCTGCATATGAAAATCTAGATGAATTAAATTATAAGAACTGCCAAAAGTATATATTTTTAAATATGAAAGGTAAACTCCTGAATATACTTTTATAAACATGTTAATATAATAGTTAATGATTGATATATTTTTGCACTTAGTCAATTATAATAAAATTATGCTAAGTAGAATAAAATTGTAAAATACATGAAGCATATAACTCCAGAAACACTAATTTCAATAAACATATTTTCCTAAAAAATCTCAAAATATGCACGTTAGGACATATCTCAAATTGAAATGAGCATCTCAAAAATAAACCAATCACATATTATTTGCCCTGATCATCTGGAAGCATCCTGGGTTGCTGATTAAAGATTTTCTTTTTTTACTTACTCTTCTAAAATGCAAGCTTTTTGCTTGAGTTTCCTTTTCTAGCATCAGATACTTGTTTTTCTTAAAATGTCACTTACTCTTTTACCTTCACTTCCTTCTTTATCTGAAGAAAGAATGTATTTATCTCTTTTTCTAAAGGCTAAAAGATGAATCTCTATCACAAGGGTTAAAGGAAATCAGAATTGATCTGTCCTCATAGTCACAACCCAAAGCATTTCTCACTGGAATTTATGACACTGTCGACTCATTTGCACATCAGTGTGAAACACTTTTGGCAGCGTTAGCCACCGAATCAATAGTCTTCTTGCCTGGGCCCAAAGGGACTTCAATAGCTCTGATTTTTATGTCTGTGCTTGGTTTCCTGATTTAAAAGTCTACTGTTACAAAGGTTTAAAAACAAAACACAATGTTTACTATTTTGTGCAAAGAAAAATGTTTACATTTTATCAAAAGAAAGCACTCAACTAAGCTCAAGAATTAGCTTGGAGTGATTGCAATTTGCACAGGACTGTGAGAAGTGGCAAAGGTGCACTCTTTCCAACCTAATATACCCCTCTGCTAAAGTTATTCTTGGAGGAAGGACACATATTCTTGGTAATTTCTAATTTAAAAGAGGAAATCGCGCCCTGGCTGGTGTAGCTCAGTGGATTGAGCGCGGGCTGGGAACCAAGCGGCCCCGGTTCGATTCCCAGTCAGGGCACATGCCTGGGTTGCGGGCCAGGTCCCCAGTGATGGCCATGTGAGAGGCAACCATACATTGCTGTTTCTCTCCCTCTCTTTCTCCCTCCCTTCCCCTCTCTCTAAAAATAAATAAAAATAAATCTTAAAAAAATAAAATGAAATAAAAATAAAAGAGGAAATCGCCAATCCGAAGGAATTCCAGAATGAGAGTTACGACAGGAACTGACAGATGACATTCATGTGCGTATCATGTGCGTATCACATGACTCATGATCTGTCATTGATATATTGATTTTTGGTTTTTGATATTTTAAGAATCAATAGATTGATTATAACAGGAAAGTAAAAGGAGATTGAATAGGACAAACATTTTCATTAAATTATAAACAATTTATAAAATTTTAATTGATAAATTAATTATAAATGTATAATTAATTAATTTAAGAATCAGTAAAGATTCATCAAAACCAAGTCATATGTACCATCAGTTAATGGTCATGTGAGGTATGTATCAGCAATATCAATATGTGCACTCCTTATCTCACTTGATGCCCAGGCTTGCACCCATCTTGTAAGTCTGCACTTGCAAGCACACACACCCACCCATTCCACACACAAACCCAAAGTGGGTAACCATTAATATTAAGTTGGATGAGAGCAAGAGTCAGACCATGAAACCTGGAAGTTACTAGAGAATTGGCTGCCTTGGTTTGGAAATACAGAATGATTAGGTGGAAATAATTCCAAATGCGCTGCTTTGTATGAACTCTTTCAAGCAACTGTCATATATAGCATTAGTCAGAACGATACTCTACTTTTTGTCCTTATTTAGGCATTGTGTACTTACTTATATTGCAAAATTACTCAAAAGAATGTATTCATTATAGTCCACTATAGCTTGTTCCTGAAATGAGAAGCAGAGGTTCCAAACTGTGATATTTTCATTCTCCTTTCTCTCTCAGTACTTTGTCAGATATAGGACTGAAGACTAGGAATTACACAAAATATATAATACATTGTTCTTAAGTGTTATTAGGACTTTTAATATATAAACTTAATGGTAAAAAGGGTTTTAATTTTGGGCCATATTGTGTATTTTATCAATCTGGTTACAGTGTTTTATTATTGTGAATAAGTGAGAATTAGCCATACTGGTCAAAACAATCCTCATGGCCTGTTAACGACATTCTATATAAGCTGTTTATGTGCTCACTTCTTCAGGCCATGCATGTTCTTTCATGATCTTTATATGTTTCTGAGTTTTGCAGTTATAAAGTCAAACTTCTCAATGTTTCAGTCTACCTCAGTGTTTACATCAACTTTCCTACATGGTTTAGCCATAGCCACTTACCCTAGACAGCTGTCTCCTTAGGGAGAATGGAGGATCTCCATTCAATCAATGCGGATTTTCCGAGCAATTGTTTGTCTTTTACCACTAAAATAAACAAAAACAGAGGGAAGGACATAATCAAATGACTTTTTATTTTATAGTTGTACACATTTTTCACACGTTGATAGTTAATGTTTGTATGTTTACAGTTTTATCTCTATAACACTGTTCATGGTTATAAGTTTAAAATTGTTTTGCTAATTTTAAAACATTCTTTTGCTGTTGCATATAATCATAATTTTATAATTTAATTCTAAATTTTTTATGCCTGTGTTATGCTTTCTTTTAAAATTCTTAATAATCACGAAATGTAATGCTTAGATCGAAGTGTTTGTATTCATGGAAGAGCTACTCCGATTGAAAATGGAAGAACGCGTGTCTGGGGCGCGTCGTCGAGCACAGGCCTGGTGTTGCGGCTGTTGCCGAGTTTACGCATCGGTCGGAGTCTATCTGACTGCCGTTGTCAGCCGTGCACTTTCCTCTCGTTTCCTCCAATATTTTCAAGCTACTAAGCTCATCCATTAATACAACTCTGTACTTTTTGTCACTGTCTCTCTCAAACAAACCTATGTAAATGCTAATATATCTTTGCACCTAGATCCCAAACAGTCAAAAAATAAAATAAAAGGTTAAAGTAAAAAAAAAAAAAAAAAATCATCCAGTGAAATCTTTGTTGGGGACAAGAAATCAAAATATCAAAGGTAGCTTTAGACTGTGATTTTGGACTCTCTTTTCCATGTCCTAATCTTTTGGGAAAGTCCATTCTCTTTATGTATTACAGATATCATTGCTGTTTTATATGTTTTCTTGCTTTTTACAATTCCATATTTTTTTATTTTACATCTTACATCTTTATGATACTGTCTCACTCTATCTGCATCCATTTACTAACTCCTAGTCTGTAAGCCAAGCCAGTGAAATTATAGCACACATCCACGTCGCTGGCCCCGACACCCCGGCAAGAGTGATCACTGAATGGATCACCTCTTTCCCCTCAGTTTTGAAGCTATCATGGAAAGTCTCTGTAACAGAAAATCATTTTAATTTATCTTCTTTTTAATTTGTCCCACAAATAAATAAATCTGGAATGTCAGGATGTTTAACAGAAAGTTGAGGATAAATATGCTTTTATTTTTTATGCATACCTACATCTTATTTTTTATTTTTTTTACTTTTTTATCATCGTTCAATTATAATTGTCCCTATCCCCCCCATTAGTCTCCCCTGCTCTACCCACCCTCCACCTCCCACGGACAATTCTCCCCCTCGTTGTCTTTGCCCATGGGTCCTGTATACGTTGCCCTTGACTTCACCTTTCCCTTTCTTTCTCCCCTCATCCACTTCCCCTGTCTCTGGTCACTGTGTGTTTGTTCTTTATTCCTATTTCTCTGGTTCTGTTTTGCTCCCTTGTTTATTTTGTTGATTAGGTTTCACTTATAGGTGAGATCGAACTCCCAAGACGCAGCAATTCCACTCCTAGCTACACACCTCAAACAATTGAAAACACATAAAATACTTCTATATAAATGTTCATAACAGTACTACTCACAATAGTCAAAAGGTAGAAATAACCCACGTGTCCATCAATGGATGAATGAACAAAATTTGGTATATACATGGAACAATTTTTTCAGGCATAAAAAGAACAAAGCACTGATATATGATGCAACATGGGAATACTGTACCTTGAAAACATTACGCTAAGAGAAATATGCCAGGCGCAAAAGGACAAATATGATTTCATTTGTGTGAAATCCAGAATATGTGAACACGCAGAGACAGAAAACAGGTCCGTGGCTGACTGGGACCCGGAGGAGCAGAGAATGAGTGACTGCTAATGGGTACGAGGGTTTTCTTCTGGAGCAATGAAAATGTTTTGGTTGATATAGGTGGTGGCTTCCCAACATTGTGAATGTTCTAAATGCCCCTGAATTGCACATTTTAAAGTGGTTAATTCTATGTTATGTGAATTTCACCTCAGTTTCTTTGAAGAGGGTAAAAATTACTCCCACATATGTGTCCGTGGGTCAACATTTGTAAATAGATAAAGGCGAACAAAATAATCACCTACGTATGTAATTTTCTCTTTAGTACTGCCCTTCATCTGTCTGTATTTAATATTATTTTAAATTATTCTTCATTTTTTCCCCAAATGATTCCAAAGTTTAAGACATGAAAAGAATGTAATAGCTTTAAGTTGCTCTAGGTTATGTTTTATTGTCTAATTAATACCTGACTTAAACGGTTGAAGATATGAGTGTGCCTGAGTTGTGTATTAATGGACTACTAAAGCATGCCCTGCCATGCCTTAATGTCTCCAAACAGCTCACATTCAATAAGTGAAAAGTGATTAAAACTTAAATGTCTTAACACTAAAATACTAACTTAGGTATGATTAAATGATTAATCATTTGTTCATTGACAATCACAAATGATTTCCTATTCTGGTGTCAGATATTACATACTTTTCTTAGGTCATTGAGGATATAGACTATTTTTGACTTCGCTTAGATTGTATGTACTCTGTTTCTTTTAAACCAGGGGTGTCAAACTCAAACTCATCTTCACGAAGGGCCACATCAGCCTCGAGGTTGCCTTCAAAGGGCCGAATGTAATTTCAACTCCTTAACAGTTAAGGAGTAGTTACATTTACACAGTCCTAAAATTATTCTGGCCCTTGAAGTCAACTGTGAGGCTGATGTGGCCCCTGGTGAAAATGAGTTTGACACCCCTGTTTTAAACCATCATCAAACATATGGAAGAAACATGTGGTCAACAGTTGTGTTATACAAGTCCTTGAGTATTCGGTGTAAATGCTCAAATAATGGGATTATAGAGCTGGTCTCTTACATAGCCTTTAAAGCCTATTCTTAAATGTTTTTAGAGGAGTACAAAATGTGAGATCCATGTGTGGAAAAACTGGAGTGCCTGCCTGGGCTTTACTTTGATATCAAGAGTTTTGAAAAGCTATGGACATTGCTTACTCAATTATCCATGGTTTCATGTTTTTATGAAAGTAGAGTGTTTCATGAAATATGTGCCTGTTAATATTTTATAAGTCGGTTAACAGCCGTCCTATAAAGTCCTTGTGGTCAGCAATGTAACACTGTGTAATGGAAGCACTTCCAAAATTATCTTTGAAGCCTGCGTTTATATTTCAGACAAAATGCTGTGTGACAGTAAGCAAACTTCTTTTCTTTACTGTAAAATGGGGATCATTTCCAAATCCAAGTCTGCTATAACAGTTACACAAATTCTTATATAAAAGTTTCTACCATTCTTACCAATTTTGCACCTACTTCTCTACTCTCACCTGTCAAATCACCCTGTTCATCTTTAAGTTCCAATTTAAATAAAATTACATTTTAGGGGGAAAATAATAAATACATTTTAAAACTATAGTATGACCCTAATTAATTTATCAATTGAATATAGTTTCAAGAAAAATCCAATTTTTGCACTCTACAGATATTTGTAAATTTCGTAGAGAAGAAAAAGGTGATGGGTGACTGTTTCAGATTCTTTTCTCACACCTATTATCTTCTTTATCTAATTTGACTTCCTAAATGATTCCATCCACTACAAAAGCCTATATATCATTGGATGCCAGATTTACCTCTGCCTTTCCCAAGACTCCTCTTATTTCTACTGCTTACTTGATTTGTCAATGTAGGTCTCTAATGGGCATCTCAGAGTTACCATGCCCCAAACTGAAATCTTGACTCCCAAGACTCCTTTTCAGTGTCCTCCACCTCAGTAAAGGACAATACCATTGATCTCATTGCTAAGGCCCAAGATTTTATAGTCATTGTTGATTTCTCTATTACTGTTAGAACCTTTACCCACAGTATCAGCAAATCTGTTGCTGTTCTCCAAACATGTCCAGAATCCAACTACTTCTCACCAGCCACTGTCACCCTGAATCCAATCCACCATTGTGATATTTTCATAGACTTCCAGCTTATCTTCCAGCTTCCACTTTTGCCCCTCACTAGTCCATTCATCACATAACACCCAAAATGAACTTTTCAATGGTTGGGTCAGATCATGCAGTTTATTGTTCAAAACTCCAGATGGCTTCCAATGGCACACAGAATAAGCACCAAAGTTCTTTAAAGGCCCAGTAGCCCCTCGCTGCCCCTTGGTCTTAACTCCCTCTCACTGGCTCACTGCACTCCGGCCACAGTGGACATCCTGTGGGTTGTTCTTCAGCACTGCCTGCTCCTCCTGCTTTAGGGCCTGTGTGCATATTTTTTTCTTTGCTTGGAAAATTCTTCCAAGTATTCTGAAATCTCACTTCTTCGCATTTTTCATGCTTTCTTTTAAATGTCTTATCCTTTAAGAGGAGTATCCCTTGTGTCTTGGGATGGTTAATATTTTTATTTTTTTTTAATTTATTTTTATTGTATTTTTTCTGTTACCATTTATCCCCCTTATGCACCATTTCCCCAATAATCATCACCCTCTTATCCATGTCCAGGGTCCTTTTTCCTTTTTGGTAGA
>PVJI01010324.1:0-60964 GCA_004026765.1 Micronycteris hirsuta | reverse complement strand
GAGAGGAGGGGAGAGTATGCAGACAACTGTAATTGAATAACAATAAAGTAAAAAAAATAAAAAATGAAAAAGAAAATATATTCTCCTTACTCAGAAGACATGATTTTTCTGAGTATGTGAATCAGCTCATGAACAAACACATAAATGAAAACAAAATTTGGTATTTCTTGACTTGAGAAGGAAAATAAAATGAAAAACAAAATACTTCATAAATGTTAAATTCCAGGGCTGCACTCAACCTGGCAACTGTGCCAAGGCCACCTTCAGTGTCCTCTCCAGGACCTACAGTGCAGACTTCTGGAAAGGGAAGCTGTCCCCCAGGTTCCCCTATAAAGAGCCCAGTGGTCACCTTGTATCTGTGCAGATGACCCAGGGTCTGGTGGTGGCTACCACACAGTATTTCTGCACAAGAAAGAGCAAGTGAACTAAACCTGAAATTCTGACTATAAGGTGTGATTTCAAGTTTATAAAAGATCTGAAGATGATAAACAGTAATCTTAGATAAATTAACAACTTAAAAACTTATTTCTTAACTTAGCGTATTAGGGTTCTCTGGAGAAACAGAAATAATAGAATATCCACATACAGAGAGATTTATTATGAGAGATTGGCTCATGAGATTATGGAGGCTGGGAAGTCCCACAGCCTACAAGGTGGAGGCCCAGGAGAGCCAGTGGCGATGTTCTGGTTCAAACCCCGAAGGCTGGAGAACCGTGTGAGCCAATGGTGTAGGTCCCAGTCTGAGTCCGAAGGCCCAAGAGTCAGAAGCTGATATCCCAGGGCAGAAGATGGATATTTCAACTCAAACTGAGAGCCCATTTACCCTTCCTCCTCCTCGTTCTCCATGGATCAGATGATGCCCCCCCACCAGCACTGGTGAGGGTGATCTGCCTTACTCAGTCTACCAGTTCAAATGCTAAACTCTTCTGAAAAAACCCTCACAGATACACCCTGAAATAATGTTTCCCAGCTATCTGGGCATTCTTTAGTCCATCCTTTAACTTGACACATAAAATTAACCATCACACTTGGGAAGGAAATCACAAAAATAGAATTTATTCCTTGGAAAATAGAGCAGGACAATTACATTTAGTCTTATTGGGGGCTTGTTTTATCTTGTTAGTAAGCTAGTTAAAGCTCTCTGTTTAGATTCTTTTACCTTATCAACTCCTAGTAAGGCTTTTCACAGCAAATGCTGTGCTATGAAAAGAGCTCTCCATGGGAGGGGGGAATTCATGTGTGAGATTTTTTGTTTTAGTTATTTCCTTTTTATCAAAACAGGACATTTAATTTTCAGTTCCACCTCTTGTTTTCACAGCAAGTCAGAAATAACAGTTTTGAATTCCACTCTCCTAATCACTTGCTGGCCCAGTGGATATTCCTTGCGTCCTAACATGAGCACTCACAGGAGCATAAAGGCAGTAGCTGAGTGCAGAGGATGGGCTGTAAGGAGACAGAGAGTTGAGGACTGGGCCTTCCACAATTCTCACACTTAGGCTGAGGGAAGGATCATAGGAGAAGTAGGAGTTCAAAGGAAATTGGCTCATGCAAAGATCAACCAGCCCAGTGTGTCTATTCTAACTAATAACAAACATTGGTCTACAGGTAGGGGACTCTGCCAGGCATTCAGAATTCTAATTAAAGTTTTTTCTTATATTTTATAAGAGTATGTTTTATATTTTACAAGAAAGTAAAAAGTGAATGTATAGTCTTTAGGTTGGCAAGTATCTATCATATTTTACCATTGTGCCACTGCTAGAGACAGAATAGGTGGATGAACCCTTGGTTTGACTCAGTATATCATTTCTGACGATCTTATGCTTATTTTTTAAAATCAATCATCTCATAGGAGTCCTGAGAAGTAATAAATATCACAAATATGCAAGTTACTTTGCTTTCTCTGAGTGGTTGTAGTCATGTAAGCGTAAAAGGGTTAATTCTTTATTACTGCTTTTCCAGCTGTGGGAGCAGAGCTCTGACCCTGCACCCAAGGAACGCCCCTTTGTTCTCCCCTTTCCACCCCAGAGAGCCTGCCGCATGCCCAGGGCTTTCACATCCGGGGACTCACCAAGCTTTGATACTAATTGATGTTTGTTACTTTTATTTTTATAAGCAAGGCTTCCTATATAGCCCTCAAAATTCTTAGTCAACTCTTAGTTTCCACTGAGGAGGAGGCACATTCTTTGTGCCATTTCTATAGTAATGAATTGTTTATTTTCAGGTGACATCTCTGAACCATAAATATTTCCGTACACACTTGGAGGACAGCCTTTCCTTGGGCCGACCCCTTCTCATTGAGGACATTCGGGAAGAGCTGGATCCAGTCCTGGATAATGTGTTAGAAAAGAATTTCATTAAATCAGGCACTGCTTTCAAGGTGAGCTTTGTGAAAGAGAGAGAGAGAAAGGAAGGAAGGAAGGGAGGGAATGAGGGAGGGAGGGAGGAAGAAAGAAAGAAAGGGAGGAAGGAAGGAAGAAAGAAAGAAAGGGAGGAAGAAAGAAAGGGAGAAAGAAAAGAGAAAGAAAGAGGGAGGAAGAAAGAAAGAAAGAAAAAGAAAGAAAACAATGGTGACATCTACTTACCTTTTTGAGCATAGCAGTGAAGGCAATTTCTTTCAGGTGTTTGGTACACTGGAAAAAATAATTTTCAAACTCATATTCAGTGTTTCTTCGAAAATATATAATATATAAAAATACAGGGTGAGGGCGATATCTTAGTAAGAGTAGCCATTTTGCTGAAACTAAATAATATATTAAGGAAAGACATTGCTCATAATAATAAGATATTAATATTTCACACAAAACATATATATTTTAGCAACTCCAAGAAAATTGGTTGTGCAAGCCATATATGCATCCATTCAATAAAACCTGTATTTTCTCTCTAGAGAAAATGACATTTTAATAAAGTCTATGGACATTGATGTGTTCATTTCTCTCTCTATTAATTTTCGGTCTGAAATCATGGACTTTGCTGGCAGCTATGGAATTCTGTTCCTAATTGTTGGTTATAATTGTTTTCAGTATAAGTGCTTTTTTATTGGTGTCATTCTCCACCTTTAGGCTTCTTTGGTTTCTTTCTTTCTTTAGAATGACAGCATTTCTGATTGAATATTTTTGCTTTGGACAACTTAATTCTATGAATACCAGTGAATAAGAATTCAAATTTTTCTTATTAGACAAAGAGATTTACTTAGAAAAAATTTATTCATAATGTGAATTCTTTTATATGCCATGTTTAATGTGCCAAAGGAGGTTGCAGAATCACCATTCCTGAAGGTCCTTTAAAAGACCCCCAGTTCTTATCTGCAATGTGAAGGCGCATTCCCTGAGAATATGGTGGTCCCTCCGGACATGGTTTTCCATCATATGCAGGATTAAGATTAATTAAAATTTTAAGTCATTTAAAAAGTCTTATAATTTCCACCTGAGTTTTAAATAGCAAAATCTGTTGTTTTTCAATATGCTGCAGATTATAGTGTTTAAGATAAATGTCATCATTCTGGAAAAATATGTTGGCATTTTTTTCTTTTAAAATTTAATTAACCCTTTCTGTTGTTAAATATACTTTAGATATGACTGTGAAATGGAAAAAGAACTGACACTTTCTATAAACAGGACGACCTTACTTAGTAGAAAACAATTTTCTCAAGTGGAAAAAGCAGTCAAATCTTTGACTGAGTTTTCCTTTATTCAACATTTTCTTTTGGATACATTTTTCACTTAATTTGCTTGGTGTCATGAGTAAAGACATCTTCAAGCAAGACCACAAATCTAAATTATTCTAAAGGAATAGGCTATATTCTTTAAGATCAGTGATTAAAATTTTCCAACTTCCTTTGCAATTCCTTCAAGTTTCACAGCACTGACCTTTGGTAAGTTATTTCCTAAATTCAACCCATATTTCTTATCCTGTCCTTTACACTTTTTAAACTTTGCGTTTGAATTGATATAGGTGAAAGTCGGTGATAAGGAATGTGATATCATGGGTACATTTAAACTTTATATTACTACAAAGTTACCAAACCCTGCCTTCACACCTGAGATCAATGCTAAAACATCAGTCATTGACTTCACCGTTACGATGAAAGGACTTGAGAATCAGTTACTAAGGAGAGTAATTCTAACAGAGAAACAGGTAATAAATCTCTCAAGGTAAAAAAACTTTAATGTAAAATAAATGATAGTAAATGGTTAAACTGTATTGGGAAATTGTTAAGTATATGGACAAGAAAAAATTAAGTATATCATATTTACCTTTATTAACATAAATATTTGTTTTGCGGTCTTAAGTCCTGCCAAGAAGTCATATAACTCACCTCTTCTCCAACTTCTCACTCTCACACACACACACACACACACACACACACACACACACACACACACACCACCCCCACCCCCCCTACCTATTTCCACCTCCTACATCTGTCTTTAAACCTTTGGGTATGTTGACTTTCATCTCTATAGTCCTGTGGATGGATGGTCTTGGGTACATCTGAAGAATTCAATAAAATAAGGATCCTGGAGAAAAAGAAATGCCTCTGAATATTATTACCACTGTAGTAGTTTCAACTATTATAATCTAATAATCTAGTAATATAAGGAGCCATACTTTTATTTTAATTAAATGAAATTTGCACTACAGCAGGGAACTTATTTAAGTATAATTGAGGGTTCTAATAAAATAAAGAACAATGTAAGACTGGATGGTTCTAAGAAGTTGATACAAGATTAAACTAATTTGAGTTTAGGGTAAATCTTAGAAAATATTAAATATTGTGCATAAAATACAATTTTATGTATTTGTACTTACAAATATATTTGCGTAAAATCCAATAAAGTTTATATTTGCTTAAATATAATTAATTTTAATATTAAGGGTTTAGGGACAAGGCAAGGTTAGAAATAGTAAGACCACAGAGGCATAAAATTGGAAATGAGAAAAAGAATGGTAGAAGAAGACTGGACAAGGAAAGGAGGAAAGGCGAGAGATACGAATAGATGGACACAAACACAGAGGAAAGACATTCAGAAATGGAAGGAGAAATGATACACCAAAGAAAGAGAGAGACTCAGTGAAACGAGAAGTAAAATTGTACCTGGTTAAGATGGTTCACTTGGCGCAGGCCCTGGAAAGGAAACCAGTCTGGTGGAGTGAAGGGGCACAGTCCCAGTTTCCACTCTCATTAGCTGTTTGATCTTAGTTAACAAACAATCCAGGGCTTATGCAATCCAGAAAGAGAATCTGTTCTACTTCCACAGCAAGGCAGAGAGAGCACGGGCCCTCAGTTTGTCGTCTCCGTCACCTCTTACAGCCTCACAAGGTCAACTGCTGAAAATTAGACCTTCCTTTGTGGTCTGCCTGGTGCTGTTGGTCTGTTCTGGAATGATTCCTCACTGGTGCAGATGCCCTATGCAGGCTGCGCTAACTTCTGTAAGGCAGGCTACTCCTCTGTCAAGGCTGCAGTCCATGTCTCCAGAGCGCCCCACACTCGTTCCTCTAGGCCTTAGCTTCCTCTTCCAGAGATGTGCTATCACCAGTCCTGCTGGAAAAAACAAAATCCACACTTAATCTGCAGAGGGCCATCCTGACCTAAATGTTTAACCGACCTAACAATACTGCCCTCACATCTCCACTTTACAGATAAGCAAATGGAGACTGGAGAGAAGAGAGTCTTAACCTGTAAGAGAACATGGACTTCTCCCCCACGTCATCCCTGCCAAACTTCTAACATAAACTATAAAGGTCATGCTGTAAAGCTCACAGCATCCGCTGTACCACGATGCTTGTTTTTTCATATCATACTGAAAAGGAAGCTAACGGGTATTCACGTGTTCCTATACTGCCACCCAGGGGTGACCGTTTTAATGAAAACCATTCATTAGCTATTCCCCTGCAAACACAGCCATGACCTTCATCACTACCCCATCAAGCGCTGCAGACCTGACAGTGCAGTGGTAGCGCACGCTAGTCTTGGGGTTGGAGAACAAGGCTATTAGGCCTTTCTCTGCCTGTGCACATTATATTGGAATGTTATTTGGAGTTAATATTTCTGGGTGCTCAGTTTCCCCAAATGTAAAAATTGCTGAACTAAATACAGCACACTTCAATTTAACAAATATTTCTTGGGTTGAGACCATTTTCTGCAAAGCCTTGAGGTAAGTGCTGTCAAAAATACAAGAATGAATAGGACAAGTTCCTGCCCTTTAGATGTATGGAATCTAATTGGAAGGACATAAGCCACACACAGACTATAATGCAAGTCATAGCAGATATGCAGATGGATGCTGTGCTGTGGCTTTTGATTGGCAGATTGGTTTAGGAAGACTTTTTGAAAGCAGAGGGATTTCTGAGGCAGTTTTTTAAGAAAGTTAAACTTTCTCAACTAAGTAGTTTAAAAATGCCTTTTAACACAATTCTAAGTACAAAGTATGATTATGTATAAGATCAGAAAAAAAGTGCTATAAAGAATGCTATTGAGATTATTTAAGTTTACATTTAGCAAGAGTATCATACCCATGTTAAATTTCCTGAGTTTGGAAATTGTACTATGGTTGTGGAAGAGAATGTCGTGGTTCTTAGGAGTTTGCTAAAGTTTTTAAGGATAATGGATCATAACATGGGCACATGGTTTGGCAATAATGATAATAATTATTATATATAGAAAGACTGATAAAGCCAAATGTTATTTGGCATAAATAAAGCAAGAGTTCATTGTACCAATCTTGCAACTTTTCTGAAAGTTTGAAATTTTTCAAAATATAATTTTTAAAAATGCATCACTCATGTAGAAAAGATACCTCCGAAACGTCCAGTTTAGCCCCACTGGTAGAAGGAGATGCAAAATAACGAAAAATGGATTTGTATTGGCAACTGACTATGCCCAACCAGGTACCTGGAGCTCCTGTGGGCAGATCTCAAGCTAAGACCTTGCATCTGGCCTGGGTTGCCTCATGGTTCCTTGATATTAATTAATGCCTCTTTGTTTCTACCACTTCTGACTGCAAATAAAGTTAGCATTTCTCCCAGAGGCAATGTGGGAACAGGTCCAAGAGAATGGGATGCTCTAATTTAAATAAACCAAAAGCTGGAAAGGGAGCTGGGGATAATTGCACAAAATTATTTTAGCAGGGTTATCTCATGCATGCCAGTGTGTGTGCTATGGAAACTTAATGCTACTGGGTATAATTTAAAAATGCTGTACAGAGAAAAATACAGAAAGATAGGTTTGACTAATGATAGTAATTTCTTTTCATTCAAAAGGCACTTTGGGTTAAACTTTTAAAATTTGATAATAAACACTAGTAAATGGGATTTGCCATAATAATTGTAACATTCTGATGTTGTTTTGTGGTTCTTAATAACAGGAGCTAGAGTCTGAGAGGGTCAAACTGTTAGAGGATGTGACTTTTAATAAGCGGAAGATGAAAGAACTCGAAGATAACCTCCTCTACAAATTAAGTGCTACAAAAGGTATTGTGTTATTAAGAGGGAGTCAAATAATGGATACTGAGTAAGGTTTTCTTGTACCCTCTTTTCAATGGCCTAATGATTATAGATGTTAAGAAATAGTTGCGTTATCAATACAAAAACAAGCAAGGTAATTTCCATGTGGACATTAAAGAGGGATGGCAGAGAATTTGATTTTTGAATTAGCAAACAGTCTCAGCATTTGAGAATAACACAGTTTTCTTGATATAATTGCCCTCTTCTGAGAAAAATAAGGGCTCCCAGTAGAACTAGGTAACTCGTAATAGGCTGATTTGCTTGCCCAAAGGAAACTAATATGCTCAACCTATTTTTTTTAGATTGACTCTTTCGTTTGGCACTGAAATACAATTAGCACGGTGGGTTCTGATGTGTGGAACCTGTGTTGGAGACACTCACGCACCCAAGGCCCATCTTAGTCTTGATTTGACTTGACCTCCCACTTAGAAGCCAGGGATAGGTTCTCCTCTGGGCAGTCAGATCATCATACCACACCCTGATTTGGGGGTGTACTCTTTCTGAATGTGTAGAAATATTTTGTCCAATGAAAATAAATTCAACAAACACTATAGTGTTCTGAAGTAGGCAAGTTGCTGCAGTGTAAATTCTACCATGTATTAGAAATCTAATAAGGAACACTTACCAGCAGCACTTTAATCCTTGGATTAAAAAAAAAAAAGTCTTAATCTCCTGGAAGAACATTATGTGTTACTCTCACAAAAGTCTACAGTGGGACTTTTAGAGTGACCTCAAGGAAAAGTCCTTTTTTTCTGCCTTAATTGCACTGCTTGTGCCAGTGAAGCTGTCTGTCTCTTGGTCTAGTGAGTTTCCCACCATCTGGATACCTTTGGGGATTGAGCTGAGGGCTGGTCCCCTGATCTCGCCAGAGTGTCCTGGATCTAGGTCTCTTCCCTGTGAGGGTAATCGCAGTTTGGACGTAGAGGTAGACCTAGCAGGCCCATCAGAGTAACTCAGCACCCTCCGGCAGCACTGGCCCACCACTCTGAATTCTAAACTGGGCCAGAACACTGCTGTTTGCGGATATCATGACCATTAGCTCAGCATGCCCAAAGTGTCTTTCCATATCTTAAAATGGAATTTACTGTAAAAAATGTGTTATTTCTAATAAAAACAATAATGAAGGATAAAACTAAAAATAAAATTAGGGTTTTTCTCCTGGTGAGATGCCTCCAATGTTTGCCTAGCTTACTCTTGTGAAGAGACCTGGAGGGACCCGAGTTCTCAGCGGCAAGGGCCTCTCCACTGAAGCGAGAGCAGAGAGTGTGCCGCCGCCCTGCGAGCTGGTGGGCTGTCTTGGGAACACAGATTTCTAGTCAGCGTGAAGGAAGCCCCTCGGCAGGAATGTGTAGAAGAATTCAGACATCGGATGGTAGTTGGACGAAGCCTTCCAGAGTCTTAAGAGTATGCCCCTCTACCCTGTGGGCTCTGCAGAAGTGGAGCTGACAGTTAACGGGATGATTTCTGAACAGATGCACCTTGCTTTCCAGCTTCCCCATCTTGTGTTCTGTAGTTACTACAGTCTTCCTGTTTGGTTTTTAGGGTCTTTGGTAGATGATGAATCTCTCATTGGTGTCCTCCGAACCACCAAGCAGACAGCAGCTGAAGTTAGTGAAAAGCTACACGTGGCTGCGGAAACGGAGATCAAGATCAACATGGCCCAGGAGGAGTTCCGGCCTGCTGCCACCCGAGGGAGCATCCTCTACTTTCTCATCACAGAGATGAGCATGGTCAACATCATGTACCAGACCTCCCTGGCCCAGTTCTTGAAGTTATTTGACCAGTCCATGGCTAGGTGGGCCTCGCTACCTGCTCCTCAGAGAGTAACTTAAAGTATTTATTTGTCTTCCTGCTGTCTTAGAAAAGGCTTTTTACTCCTTTGATTTTTAAAATGTATTGCAGATCTGAGAAGTCTCCACTCCCTCAAAAGAGAATTACAAATATTATCGAGTACCTGACATACGAAGTTTTTACATATGCTGTCAGAGGCCTGTATGAAAACCACAAATTCCTCTTTGTCCTTCTCATGACCTTGAAGATTGATCTCCAGAGAGGGACAGTGAAGCACAAAGAGTTTCAGGCTTTCATTAAAGGTGAAGGGTTTGGAATATAGGTGTGGTATGTAAGGGATAATACTTTTTATATGTTCTTTGGTATACTGTAGATTCAGTTTTATAACACAGTAGAACAATTATATTCTAAGGAAAGTGAAGCTCTTTATTTATACCCCTCTTTTTTTCTAACTTCCATTCATTGTGCTCTGTTCACTCAAGGTAGCTTATGTCAGATCCGTGGTAACTCTGATCTTTAGTTATGTAATTAAGTGGACTTTGATCGTTGTTGCCTGCCATTAGGAGGCTGGGTGCCAAAGGGAGGAAAAGTGATGCTGGGGATGAGCCTTCTCTTGTGAGAGAGCAATTCCTTAAGCAAGGAGTGTAATGACTTTTTGCACTGTAAAAAAGGCACACTTATATTTCATATTTGAAGTTAATCCCATTCATTGCTCGTTTCCATGTTAAAAGCATAATTAAGACAAAAGTATTTTATTCAATTCACTAAAACAAGTATTTATTGACCGCATGCTATGCAAACCCATCAGGCTAGAGTTTGTGAAATGATATGAGGATAAACCAGACATTGCTTTAAAAGAAACAACAGTCTCATACTGGGGATAAAAATAGTTTTAAAAATAACTGCAAAATGAGTCAGAATAACCTAAGTGTTGTAAGAGAGCTAAAAACGAAATGTTAGGTCTAAAACAAGGGAGAGATTACCTATGGTTGGTGAGATCAGGAAAAGCTCCTTGGAAAATAGACCTCTGCCTGTTAAACTGTGAGTTTTTCAGATTATTTGATACATGGGAAAATGATCCAATCTTTTCTTCATTTTTTTTTGTTTTTTTTGTATATAATTTAATAAATCATTTTCTAGCTTCCCTTCTTCCCCCAAAAGAGAACGTGGCATTTGAAATGACCCCTGAAGAACAGGTAGAAATGAAGGAAATGTTCCTCACTGAGACAGAACAGTAGGAGGAAAGAAATGAGTAATATGTAAATTGGTGGAACTTGATTCCTAGAGGAAGGGTTTTCTTGGTCCAATGAGAAACAAGGTGTTATGTAAGGTGATGATGTGGTCCTTTAGGAGCCACTTATTGTCCTTTAGGAAGATCACTCTGGCAGACACGTATAGGATTAGAGGAAAAAGTCAGGGGAGTCTATTATAATCTTCCCCAGCACAGGGAAGGCATTCTCAGCCTATGGTTAAGACAATGGGAATAAAATAGAAGAAACAGAGGGATCACAGCAGTAAAATGGACTGGATGCCCGAGCCAGGAGAAGGGTCAGAATTGAGGTTTCTTGTCTGTGCAGAAATTTCCAGTCTGGTTGGTTGGAATAGGAACTAGTTTAGGAGTGTCAGAGTAGGGGAATGATGAAAGTGATTTGGGCACCTAGTTTCGGTCAGCACAGGCTAGGTTTTCTGACCATGAAAGCAATCCCAAATTTCAATGGCTCAGCGCTGCAAAGGCATACTTCTCCCTCACTCTCTCTCCAACACGCTTATCATAGTCGTGCAGGAATCCACACTGCTTCCATGGTTACTATGGCAGAGGGATTGGATGTGGCAAATTGTATGACGGGATGAGGGCTCTTAAACGTTACCCCATAAGTGACACATGTCACTTTCACTCATATTTCATTAGCCAAAGCATGACATGTGGCCACATCTAACTTCAAAGAGATCAAGGAAGTGCAGTTCTCCCGCGTACAGTATTTGGAAGAAGGGGAATCGAATGTCCCCACAGCCCTGGTGACTACAGACATTGAATTGGAGATACCCAGCAGACAGCGCAGGCCAGACCATTTAGAAGAAGTCAGACAATGGCAAAGATAGGGCATAAGAATAACAACCAAGGCCATGGGGGCAAAAGAGATCATCTAAGAGGAAAACGCAGAGTATTTCCAAGTTGTCACTACAAGGTGGAAGGATGTGATGCACTTTTATCCTCATCATACAGTTTACAATCAGCAGGATAGTAACCCATAACTTGTTACTCTATCATTCTTCTTTAGTTAATTTCTTCCTCTGATCCAGGATAGATTACTGTTTAAGAAACTTTGTAAACAGTTTTGCACAGTTACTGAAATTTCTTCTTTGACTTTTTATTTCTTCTAATTCAAAGGAAATTGGAATATGTCATCTGTTTCATATTTTTCCTTAGGAATTGATATCTTAAATGGTATGTAGGAGTAAGACAGCATGGTACAGTAAGTTGAGCACAGAACTAGGAACCAGGGAAGCAAACTAGACTCTTTTACTCATGAGCAGCGTGATCTCAGAGAGCAATCACCAGTACTTCCCTGTGCAGGAAGCTGTAGGCCCTGGGGGAAGTGATTAGTACCACCTGGGAGAGACGCAGCAGGCTCTGTAGGGAAGGGTCCAGATGTATGGGTGTCTCTGTGACATTTAAATAAAATAAGCCTGAATTTACCAAACCTAGAAAGTTACTTTGACTCGCTTCAGTCACCTTGAAGCTCTCAGTCAGACTTAGGGCCACATCCTCAGTGTTTGGGGCACTGGGCAGTGGGGGAGGGAGACATTGAAACATGCGGGAATCTAGGCAGCAGCGGGGGCAAAATGGGCCTCACAACTTAGAAAGCCTCCTGTCTGTGGGATACAAGTGGGATGGGAAGTATACTTTTGGAGTTTTCCTTATTGATGAGCTGGCTTTGCTTCCTGAATCCCATCTGCTAGTATGACCCCTGGGGTGGGGACAGATACGACGTACAAAGAAGTGGGAACCTGGCCCGTTGGTCCACTATGGGTCATGGGAAGGACAAAGAGCCAGAGCCAGAACGAGGTCAGATGCAAAGGTCTTTGTCCCTTCCCTGTTTCCTGAGGCTCTGCATTGGATGAGTAGAGGAGGGTGCTCGAGAAACATCCAGATGGAAGATGCCCCTGCGTCCTGCCCAGAGCCACATCCAGCATGGAAGCTGCTTCGCAGCATTGGTAGAGGGAGTAGCTAGACGGATAAGCCTGAGGATTGGCAAGCAGGAGTGTGGACATGAAAATGTTGAGGAGGTTGGCTCATACCAGACGCCTGGGGCATAAACCAAGAAGCTGCAGAGCAGGGGAACTGGAACTGGACACAGGACCAGTTCCTGTGGATAACACCCAATGTACCTACAGGTCAGACAGGATTTGTCCAGAGGACACAATACGGGATCCCAGCTTGTGACCAAAACACATAGAGCCTAAAGGGCAGCATGCAGGTCTAAGGCCCCTTCCCTGTCAAGACACAATCCCCCTCCCACCACCTTACCCCTCCCAACCCAGCAAACCCAGGCAAACCAGAGCTCTCACCTGAAAGAGACTGGATTCTGTGAGACAAAGTATGCAGATCAGAGGAGACTGGGAAACACAGCATCACAGTGGGGAAGGAATTTGTGAGGAGAACTAGATTTGACACAGAAAAATACAGAGGGCTGCACATCTGCGTTATGGTGAGAACACATCTGTAACTCCAGTTCATCAGCCTGAGAGTTAGAGAACTAGCTCGTACAGGGCCAGGAGAGCCAGTGAGAGGAGTTTGGATTTAATTTAGTGGGTAATAGGGAGCCATCGAATGCTTTATGCGCAGGGAAGTAGCACGGACAGAGCAGTGCTTTAGGAAGATTAGTTTGGGATTGTAGGGTAGGTTGACTGACAAAAGTATAGTCAGCTCAACAGTGAAAGAGGGTTTTGTTTTTTATTTAAACAACCCAAAGCTGGTTTATTGTACAGTTTGTATTGGTTTTGAACTGGCTTACGTTTTAACCAAATTATTTTTTAAAAGATGGTATGACCTTGTTTTTAATGGTCTTTTCAAAGTTAATAAATATGGTCCTTAGATCACTGACTTTTTTTTTGTCATTTTGAATTCAGTGCTTATAGGAGAAAGAAGAAAGACTTATCTATCATAGCAGAATTGTTTGATTTCCCAAGAATGTTTGACTTATCAAGAATGACTGTATCAGTTCCTACTTGTTCTCTGCAATATTTGGAAGGTGGCTTTGACTTTCTATTTCAACTGAGAATGTCAGAACACTTTAAGAAATGAAATAGATACCAGGGGCAATTTTGCATTATAGCATAATTGGTTTACCTGTTTTCTCTGCCTAGTTATTTTGGGAAGGTATCATCTTTCTTTTGTTGTAAGCCATGGACAAAAGATACCTTAGGGGTGTGCTCTTGCCTTCCAGGTTGGATTGGACCCGAGTTCCAAAACAGAAAGAAAGTAAATATCAAAACCGTGGCTAATGATGGCATAGCTTTTACTGTGGACCAAGACCATCCTAAGCTTTCTACATACAATAATTTATTTAATCTTCACAGCAACCAATCTGGCAGATGATATGTGACAGAAGAAGAAACAGAAAAATGATTTCTTTGTCCAAGTTTATGCAGCCAGCGAGTGTCAGAGCCAGGCTATTTGGAGGAATAGCTGGGCTGTGATTGTTCTGGGTTAGCTTAGGTGTACAGCATGTTTGGAAACAATGATGCAGCCTAAATGTCCTCTCCTGATGTCTTTGAGGCTTATGAAACACTGTTTTGGAAGCAACCAAGAAGAAAAGGAATGACTTTGTCTTTGTGTCAGAGAAGCAGAATCTGTTCAGTCTGCAGGTGTCTTCAGTGGTTGCTTCTGCAGTGAACTCGGTGCTAGTAGAAATGGTGCAGAGTAAGACTTTCCCTCTTACCAGTGGTGCATGCAGCAGGTGGTGAGGAAGGTTTACCTGTTCCGATGGTGGTGTGGCATTCAGAATCACTGACCCTGTGGGTGGAACAAGGAAAAAAGGAGTGCTGCAGCTCATTCACCGTCTCAGAAAGATGCTGGAGTGGGGAGCAGAGCCTTGTAGTCCTCTTCCCTCCTTTTTTGCCCAAGGGCCGATATATGAAGTAGAGGGATTTCATGAATTCTTCCGGAGGATAATGGGATTTAAAAGTTCCAAATCACTGTTTTGCGTAATCTGAATTAAACAACATAGCTGGAATTATTATGATAAAGCATTGCTAAAGACATGCTATAGAGGAATTTTGAAATCATAAATATAGTCTACGTGGAAGATTGCCACATTGGGTACGCTCACTTGTGATTGGTTTCAAAATACGAACCAAGCCTGTAATTAATTCACTGTGAGAGCAGGAGCCTTGTTTGGTTTTCTCTGCTTTATTCCCAGTGCCTGGAATATGTTAGTTACATAAAGAATGCGTAATTAATATTTGTTAAATAAAGGAATGAATAAATGATTTGAACCTTAGTTACCCCCATAAAACCTCACAGTGGTATTATCTCAATCTAACCATCTACCTATCTTTTTGACCTGGTAACAAATTATATTGAATGTCAAACTTCTGGAGGAGTGACTTTTAAAATTACACATGAAAAGATCAGCCTATTCATTGATATCAAAATTATATATTTCAGATTGTTAAAAAACAATAAAAAGACAAACAACCACAAGCAGCCAAGAACAATTCTCTGTAGTGAAAAATGACAAGGAATTACCATCTGTATTTTATAAGATGATATAAATCAGTAAATAAAACACTAAGACTTGAAGGAAATGTACCAAAAAAAGATAACTACATTTTCCGTAATGTGACTATTTTCCAATTTTCTCATTTTTTTTCTGTAATAAGGTTATCTTGTTTTTATGACTTGGAAAATAAATTTCTAAAAGTGAAACATGAGCTGACCTGATTCCTGCTGCTGCCTTTCCCCAGGAGGAGCAGCCTTGGATCTGAAAGCCTGCCCTCCCAAACCGTTTCGCTGGATCCTCGATATGACCTGGCTGAACCTCGTGGAGCTGAGTAAACTTCCGCAATTTGCAGAAATTATGAACCAGGTAATTAATAAAGGGCTGGGAAAAAGTACAGATCTGTACACCTAAACACACCCTATCCATTTTAATTGGGGCCTCCTGGTGACAAGTCCTTCACCCAAAAGAGTCAACAGTAGTGTGGCTTTAAGTCTCTGTGGCTCTCCAGGGGGATTGTGAAGAGGGGACTTCCAGAAGGAACCTTTCCATAGGGGTAAGCTACTGCCTTTTCCTTCTGTGTGGTGGGCATGGGTCATTTACAAGTTGCTTGAATTGCTGTCAGAATCAGACCCAGTGGGGTCTTTTGTTGTAGACTATTGATGTTTTTTACTTCTACTTATCATTAAATAATTTGTGCAATTTGAACTTGAGGCAAATTAGATGTTGAAGTCCTTTTTTTAAAAAAAAATCAATCATTTTGTGCACATTTCATTGTCTTTTTTCTTTATGTCAAGAGAAAAGTTACTTCTGATGTGCTAAACAAACCTTTGGAGGTAAATTGGCAGCATGACTAACTTAGCTATTGCTGCCAGTCACCTTCAGACAAGTATAACAAATTTAAAAATAATAAAATAAAAAATTCAGCCATTTTAATGGTGAAAATGTAAAATGATGAAGTATAATATTGAAAATGGTGAACTGGGTTCTGATTTCCTTGTTTTTCTTCTTTGAAAATATAAATTTGATATTGTGGATTCGTTTTTGATCCAACTCTCACTGGAAAACAATTATGCAACTTAGAATAGATACAGTTGTTTATTATGAGGTCTGTTGGTTACAACTCCTCGTCACTGATGAAGGGCCTGCAGCATCCCAGTGTCAGCGCTGATAATGATCATCCTTTCAGTGGTTGCTTATGATGGACAGATGAGGTGACAGGTGGACTACAAGTTGGCAGATGCCTCATGCTGTCATCTTGTGATTCGCTCCCTTTGAACCACCCCCGCCCCATGTGTGTAAACTAGTGTGTCCACTTAGTGGTATTTCTAGAACACCGTAGATAAATTCTTTACCTAGTCAGCCACAGTTGGGTCAGAGTTAATTGGATAAAGTCCCTGGATCCATCTGTGATGGACAGTGAGCTTTGTTTTGTAGTACAGCCACAGATGAGTCCCCCAGGCTCAAACAAATACTTTGGTGGCGGAGGGGAGGAAGTGGGAGACTGGGTAAGGGAGACCTTCAGGCACCATTGGAAAAGTCACTCAAAATCTGGGCCTTGTGCTGATGGGTTATATCGATAGAGGGAAATACATTATCCTTGGCCTCTGTCCGTTAGATTCTAGGTACCAGTGGTATAGAATCTGGTAGTTACTACTGCTTACTGTGGGCTAAGTATTGGGCAAAAACAGTCACAACAGTCCTTCTGCAAGGGAAGTGTTGTTGAATCCTGAATATAGATAAGGGAATGGAGATTCAAATAAGTTAACTACTTGCCTGAAGCCACATGGCCAGTGAAGACCTCATAATGTTTCCTGGACAACAGGAGTTATTTCTCTCCAGCTCCTTGTATGCCAGTGGATGGACCAGAGGGGAGAGCAGGAGTCATTTTCAGGAAAGTGGCAGAAGTTAACTGGGGACCTACCATCAGGGTACCCTTGGGTTGGCTTGTCTGAGAGGAAGTAGAGGAGATCAATCTCCCAGCTGATTGGGTGTCAGCAATTGGAACAAAAATAACCTCAATCAGCAGCTTCCCAGCCTTGGCATCCCAGGCCAAACTGTTTAACACTTGGAAGTGGTTTTTGCTAACAGAGAGGGCCAGGAAAAAGAGAGGGAAATGGAGATGGGCAGCAAGGGGTGGGAAGTTACCCCATTGCCCATCTCCCGGATGCAGCTCTCCCGGAAGCTCTACTGTGGTAAGTGTCAGAATTAGCAGATTACTTTGGCTGGTGTGGCTTCATGGTTTGAGCACTAGTTTGTGAACCAAAGGGTTGCCAGTTTGACTCCCGGCCAGGGCACATGCCTGGGTTGCAGGTCAGGTCCCCGACTGGGGACCTACAAGGGGCAGCCAATCGATGTTTCTCTCTCACGTTGATGTTTCTCTTCCTCTCTTTCTCCCTCCCTTCCCCTCTCTCTAAAAATAAATAAAATCCTTTTATTAAAAAAAAAATTAGCAGATGGAAGGCCAGTAGGCTGGAAATAAATACCCTCTTTGTTCCTGTGCTTCCTTCTCTCTAGCCACTAGTGTCGAGGAGGCCTGCAGGGAGTGCTGTGGGTAGCAGTTTGCAGGAACCAGTGCATTAGGGTGGGGCTGCAGCAGCACCCAGGACTGCAGAGCCCAGGCAGATTCTTTGAGAGCAGCCAACTAAGGAGAACGAGGAGAAAGATGAAAGTTGTGAAACATTTCAGAAATCCTTCTCCATCTTTTAGTGTTCCAGGGACAAAGTTGGAGTAACTGAGTTAATAGTTTTGTTTTTAATTTGCACACTCTCTGTATCCTATATGATGAATTGTTTGCATGATGTGGACTTTGGGCAGCTATTTAACCCCTTTATGCCTCAGTAAAAAGTGGGGATAATGGAGTAAAAAGGACAATGTTTGGGTCTGGCACGCAGTCTCTGCTATATGATCATTTGCTATTTGCTATTAGGACTTACCATGGCTATTTAAACATGCTTGCACACATGACCTAAATAATCCAGCCTGATTGTTGCTGAAGAGCAGTGTCAGGCTCCCTAATATGTAGTTTTTGTAATTGGTTTCTCCAGTACTTGGGCTTCACAGAGCACCTTTCAATGCCTTTGAAGCTCATGCAGTTCTCTCCATGCTTTCATAAAAGGTATTTGAGACCAGCTCTTGGAAAGACTTCTTCTGTTCTTGGGTTTAAGGTCTCAAGGCAGGGGGTCACTAGGAAAATGAAACTTTTGATTTTGTCATCTACCAATATTTTAAATAGAGGTCAACATTTAGAGGTTTGCTTATCAGAATGGTCCCTATCAGTGATTCTCAACCAAGGACAACTTCGTGCCACGCCCCCCCCCCCACCAGAGAGCATCTGACAACATTTGGAGACATTTTTGATTGGCATGAATTGGGGGAGGGGTGTTACTGGCACCTAGTGAGTAGTGGTCAGGGATGCTGCAAAACATCCCACAATGTGCAGAACAGCACCCTGAACAAAAAATAATTTGACTCCAAATGCCAATAGTGCTGAGGTTGAGAAACCCTGCTGTATGGTTTTTTCTTGCCCAATCATCTGGTGTAATTGATACATCACCCCAATTTCAGTGAATAATGTAGAAAAGCAGTGGGAAAACTAAAAGGGAATAATAATAGCTGTGTTATTTGAGTCATTTATTTTGAAGAAAAATGTAAACTGTGTGGTTATGGTTGAAAAATTATGCTCCTAGAAAGAATAACCTTCTAGGGTTATATTTCAACTCCATATTACTATGGCTTGCTAATTGGCTTGTTTATTTTAGATATCTCGCAATGAGAAGGGATGGAAAAGCTGGTTTGATAAAGATGCTCCAGAGGAAGAAATTATCCCTGATGGATATAATGATTCACTAGATACCTGCCACAAACTTTTACTTATCAGGTGAGAACAGGTATTATCAGAGCTGGAAGCATCACTCACTGTACTGTCAAATTATAGAACTTACCTCAGTGAATCTGCTTCTCTGTGTCCAGTAGTTACTATAAGAAATGCATATGCTTTCGAATTGCAGTTTTTGATGGCAATTCTTTAGCTCCTTGACAAGCAAATAAAATGGTGATGGTGGCAAAGAGTGATATGTTTCGAAAACATTAATTATAGTGCTTTTAGCAAAAAACATGAAAATATTCTTTTATTATTCATTTTATTATTTATTGTTGAATTTAGTTCTTTAAAACTCACAGAGTTACAAAAAATATAAAACTCACAGAGTTACAAAGCAATTAGTTTATAAGCTGAAATTCAATTCATCTGAGAAAAAACCATAAATATTGCACTATAAAAATGTATAATGCGGGCATGACTATTAAAATAGAAGCAAAAGTTTCAAAGTTATGTTAAGAAAGAACATACTATTTTTTCTTTTCCTTCTCACTTTTCACATTTTCTCTTTTTTTAAATTTTTTTAATGTAATCTTTATTGTATATTTCCCATTACCATTTAGTCCCATTATACCCCCCTCCTCCCAGCAATCACCCCGCTGTTGTCCATGTCCATGTGTCCTTTTTCCTTTTTGTGCAATCCTTCCACCCCTTCCACGCCCCCACTAGCTGTCATCCTACCCTCTATGAGTCTGTCCCCATTTCCCTTGTTAGTTCAGTTTGTTCATCAAATTCCACATATGAGTGAAATTATATGGTACTTGTTTTTCTCTGACTTGCTTATTTCGCTTAGAATAATGTTCTCCATAGCCATCCATGCTGTCACACAGGGTAACATTTTCTTCTTTTTTAACAGCAGAGTAGTATTCCATTGTGTCCCGTAGTTGTTTTATCCACTCATCTACTGATGGGCACTTAGGCTGCTTCCGTATCTTGGCAATTGTAAATAATGCTGCAATGAATGTAGGAGTGCTTATGTTCTTTCAAATTAGTGTTTTGAGTTTCTTCAGATGTATTTCCAGAAGTGGGATTGCTGGGTCAAAAGGGAGAACATTTTTAATTTTTTGAGGCATCTCCGTACTGCTTTCCACAGTGGCTGCACCAGTCTGCATTCCCACTGACAGTGCAAAAAGGTTCCCCTTTCTCCACATCCTTGCCAGCACTTGTTGTTTGTTGATCGATTGATGATAGCCATTCTGACAGGTGTGAGATGGTATCTCATTGTGGTTTTAATTTACATTTCTCTGATGATAAGTGGTGTTGAGCATCTTTTCATATGTCTATTGGCCATCTGTATGTTCTCTTTAGAGAAGTGTCTGTTCAGGTCCTTTGCCCATTTTTTAATTGGGTTGTTTGTTTTTTGGGGTTGACTTTTGTAAGTTCTTTATAAATTTTGGATATGAACCCCTTATCAGATGTATTGGCGAATATGTTCTCCCATTCTGTGGGTTGTCTTCTAATTTTGTTGATGATTTCCTTTGCTAAAAAGTGCAAAAACTTTTTAGTTTGATGTAGTCCAATTTCTTTATTTTTTCTTTTGTTTCTGTTGCCTGGGGACGTATATCCAATAAAAGAATTTCTACTAGCAGTGTCCGAGATTTTGCTGCTTATGTTTTCTTCTAGAATTTTTTATGGTTTAGGGTCTAACATTTAAGTCTTTGGTCCATTTTGAATTTATTCTTGTGTGTGGTGTGAGAAGGTGGTCTAGTTTAATTTTTCTGCAGATATCTGTCCAATTTTCCCAACACTATTTATTTAGTAAACTGGCTTTAACCCATTGTATGTGCTTGCTTCTTCTGTCAAATATTAATTGACTATAAAGGTGTGAGTTCATTTCTAGGCTCTCTATTCTGTTCCATTGATCTATGTGTCTGTTTTGATGCCAGTACCATGCTGTTTTGATTACTATAGCCTTATAGTATAGTTTGATATTAGGTAGTGTGATTCCTCCAGCTTTGTTCTTCTTTTTCAGGATTGCTGTTGCTATTCGGGGCCTTTAGTGGTTCTGGGGGAGGGGGTGCTCTGCCCGCAAAGCTCCCCTGAGTCACTGAGGATGAGAATAAATCTACCAAGACATGATCTGCTTGGAGAGGAAAGGTAGCCAATCTCTCAGAGGAGAAGGGCCTTGAGCCTGTTCCTCAGTGGGCTTTTATTGGGTTTAATTTGCGTAGGAATACAGAGCGTATACATAAAGCTCATCAGTCATTGTCAGGCAGTAATGATCAAACACTAGATAACATTCAAAGAACTATAAGGACTTATTCTGAGTCAAGGACAGATAGATAGAGTGACGCCAAAGGGCCATAAAACTTTGGGAAACAAACTCATTTTATGTTTGGACCCATGTCATTTAAATTGAAGGTATTCTTAGCAAAACAAGATTCACAGGATTTTATGCATTCTTTCTTAGGCCTGATTGCGCCCAGAAATTGCCCATTCCAGCACAGGGCCACACCTGCCTCCGGCATTATTTCAGGCTTAAAATCAGGTGGAAGATTTGGGCAGCCAAGAGATTCAGAGACTTTTTACAGGTAGAATGAGGACTCAGGCTATGACACAGCTGAGGGGTGAAGGTCCATCACCCCTTTTCTATAGTCTCCTAATTTGTTCCCTGGTGGCCCCTTCACAACCTTGCCTGTCTTAGGTTGTCCCTCCCTCGAGGAATCTTACCTGTCATTGGCTATCCAGTCATCTGCCTGTGGCCAAGCAGGGTGAAGTAAAGAGGGAGAGGCTGTGCCCCTGCTGGGAGGATAATCTTTGTCTCCTTAGTGGCTTATGGTCCCAAGGTCTTTTTACTCAGCCTTAGCCCCTGAAATGAGGGGTTACAGCTTCTGAAACCAGGCAGGGCAGTTCCCAAAATGGTTCCACATAAATTTTTGAAATATTTGTTCCAGTTCTGTGAAATATGTCATTGGAATCTTGATAGGAATTGCATTGAATCTGTAGATTGTTTTGGGTAGTATGGACATTTTAATAATGTTAATTGGTCCTATCCATGAACATGGTATGTACTTTGACTTATTTGTATCTTCTTCAATTTTTTTCTTCAGTGTCTCATGATTTTCTGAATACAGGTCTCTTACATCCTTGGTTAGGTTTATTCCTAGGTGTTTTATTCTTTTTTGTAGCAGTTGTGAATGGGATTGTTTTCTTAATTTACTTTTCTGTTACTTCATTATTGGCATATAAAATACAACTGATTTCTGTATCCTGCTACTTTGCTGAATTCATTTATCAGCTCCAGTGGTTTCTTGGTGAAATCTTTGGGGTTCTCTATGTACAGTACCATGCCATCTGCAAACAATGATAGTTTTACTTCTTCCTTTCCAACTTGGATGCCTTTTATTTCTTTTGATCTGATTGCTCTGGCTAGGACTTCCAGTACTACATTGAATAAGGGAGGTAAAAGTAGATACCTGTTTTGTTCCTGATCTTAAGGGGAACACTTGCAGTTTTTGCTCATTGATATGATTCTGGCAGTGGGTTTGGAATATATGGCCTTTATTATATGTTCACTCTAATCCCACTTTGCTGAGAGTTTTTTTTTATCATAAATAGGTGCTGGATTTTATCAAATGTTTTTTCTGCATCTATGGATAGGATCATGCGTTTTTTATCCATTTTGTTTATGTGGTGAATCACATTTATTGATTTGCAAATGTTGTACCAACTTTGCTTTCCCAGAATAAATCTCACTTGATCATAATGTATGATCTTTTTGATGCATTGCTGTATTTGGTTTGCTAACATTTTGTTGACGATTTTAGCATCTGTGTTCATCAGTGATATTGGCCCATGCTTTTCTTTCTTTAGTGTCTTTATCTGCTTTTGGCATCAGGGTCATACTGGCCTTGTAAAATGAGTTTGGGAGCCTTCCCTCTTCTTGAATTTTATGAAATAGTTTGAGGAGAAGTGTTAGTTCTTCTCAGAATGTTTGGTAAAATTCACCTGTGAAACCCTCTGGTCCAGGGCTTTTGTTTGTTGGAAGTTTTTTGATTACTGCTTTAATTTCACTAGGTGTAATCTGTCTATTCAGATTCTCTGATTCTTCCTGATTTAGTTTTGGAAGATCGTATGTTTCTAGGAATTTATTTCTTCCAGGTCATTCATTTTCTTGGTATATAGTTGTTCATAATATTTTCTTACGATCCTTTGTATTTCTTTGGTGTCAGTTGTTATTTCCCCTCTTTCATTTCTGATTTTATTTATTTGGGTCCTTTCTCTTTTTTTCCTAATGAGTCTGGTTAAAGGTTTGCCAATCCTGTTTATCTTTTCAAAGAACCTGCTCTTGGATTCATTGTTCTTTTGTATCAATTTTTTCAACTCTATTTTGTTTATTTCTACTCTGAGCTTTATTATTTCCTTCCTTCTACTCATTTTGGGCTTTGTTTGTTGTTCCTGTCCAAGTTCCTTTAAGTGTGAAATTAGATTGTTTATTTCAATTTTTTCTTATTTTTTGAGATAGGCCTGTAATGCTATGAATTTTACTCTTAAGATTGCTTTCTCTGTGTCCCACAGGTTTTGGACTGTTGTGTTCTCATTTTAATTTGTTTCACGGTATTTTTTTATTTCTCCCTTGATCTCGTTGTTGATACATTCAGTGTTTAATAACGTGTACTTTAGCTTCCATGTCTCTGTGTATTTTTCAGTGTTCTTGTGACTGATTTTTTTAAAAGATTTTATTTACTTACTATTTTTAGAGAGAAAGGAAGGGAGGGAGAAAGAGAGGGAGAGAAACAGCAATGTATGGTTGCCTCTCACGTGGCCCTCACTGGAGACCTGGCCTGCAACCCAGGCATGTGCCCTGACTGGGAATTGAACCGGGACCCTTTGGTTCCCAGCCCGCACTCAATCCACTGAGCTACACCAGCCAGGGCTCTTGTGGTTGATTTTGAGTTTTATAGCATTGTGGTCAGAGAAGTTGCTTGATATGATTTCAATCTTAAATTTATTGAGACTTGTTTTGTGTCCTAACATGTGGTCTGTCCTGGAAAATGTTCGATGTGCACTTGAAAAGTATGTATATTCTGCTGCTTTGAGGTGAAATGCTCTGAAGATATCAATTAAATCCATTTTATCTAGTGTCTGATTTAAGGCAGCTGTCTCCTTGTTGATTTTCTGTCTGAAAGATCTATCCATTGAAGCCAATGAGGTGTTAAAATCCCCAACTCTTGACTATATTTCCATTGATCTCTCCCTTTATGACCATCAAGATTTGCTTCGCAAACTTAGGTGCTCCTATGTTGGGTGCATAAATGTTTATAAGGGTTATATCCTCTTCTTGGATTGTTCCCATTATCATCATGTATTATCCTTCTTTGTCTCTTACTATAGCCTTTGTTTTATTTTTTATTTTATTTTTAAATATATTTTATTGATTATGCCATTACAGTTATCCCATTTTTCTCTCCCCTTTATTCTCCTCCATCCTGTACTCCCCCCGCCAGCTTCCCTCCCACCCCAGTTCATGTCCATGGGTTGTACATATAAGTTCTTTGGCTTCTCCATTTCCTATACTATTCTTAACCTCCCTGTCTCTATTTTCTACTTACCAATTATGCTTCTTATTCCCTGTACCTTTTCCCCTATTCTCCTCACCGACCCTTCCTGCTGATAACCCTCCATGTGATCTCCATTTCTGTGATTCTCTTCCTGTCCTAGTTGTTTGCTTCGTTTTTGTTTTAGGTTCAGTTGTTGATAGTTGTGAGTTTCTTGTCATTTTACTATTCATAGTTTTGATCTTCTTTTTCTTAGATAAGTTCCTTTAATATTTCATATACTAATGGCTTTGTGATGATGAACTCCTTGAACTTGACCTTATCTGGGAAGCATTTTATCTGCCCTTCCATTCTAAATGATAGCTTTGCTGGATAAAGTAATCTTGGATATGGGTCCTTGCCTTTCATGACTTTGAATATTTCTTTCCAGCCCCTTCTTGCCTGCAAGGTTTCTTTAGAGAAATTGGCTGATAGTCTTATGGGAACTCCTTTGTAGGTAACTGCCTCCTTTTCTCTTGTTACTTTTAAGATTCTCTCCTTATCTTTAGTCTTAGGTAATGTAATTATGATGTGCCTTGGTGTGTGCTTCCTTGGGTCCAACTTCTTTGGAATTCTGTGAGCTTCCTGGTCATCTTGGAAGTCTCTTTCCTTGGACAGATTGGGGAAATTCTCCTTCATTATGTTTTCAAATAAGTTTTCAATTTCTTGCTCTTTCTCTTCTCCTTCTGGCACCTCTATGATTTGGCTGTTGGAACACTTAAAGTTGTCCCAGAGGTTCTTAAGCCTCTCCTCATTTTTTTGGATTCTTGTTCCTTCATTCTGTTCTCGTTGAATGTTTATTTCTTCCTTCTGCTCCAAATTGTTGATTTGGGTCGTAGTTTCTTTCCCGTTGCTGTTGGTTCCCTGAATATTTTTCTTTATTTCACTTTTCATAGCCTTCACTTTTCCTCTATTTTGGGACCATATTTAACCATTTCTGAGAGCATCCTGATTGGTAGTGTTTTGAACGCTGCACCTGATAGGTTGGCTATTTCTTCATCGCTTAGTTCTATTTTTGGAGGTTTGATCTGTTCTTCCATTTGGGCCATATTTTTTTGTCTCAGCCCAGTTGTTACATTGTAGGGAGCAAAGACTTAGGTATTCGCCAGGGTGGGGCTACCCACTTTGCTGCATTGGGTTGCTCTATGTGGGGGAGGAGTCAGAGAGGGAACAGTGCAGCTTTTTCGGCTCTAGGCTGGCTTTCAGTTACTTCCCCTGCTACCCCCAAGAAAACTGGGCCCTTCTGGTGCTGATTCCCAGGTGGGTGGGTTTGTGTACATTCTAGGACCCTGTGAGTCTCTCCCAGGAACTCTCCTGTGAGGCTGAGAGTTTCTCCCCTGCTGCAACCTCCACAGGTTTTACAGCCAGAGGTTTTGAGGCTCTGTTTTGCCGCGCTGGAATCCTGGGTTGCACAGTCTGTCTCGCTCCCCAGTTGTTCTTCCTGGTATATCCGCATGCAAATGTGGGACCTCCTGGTCCATCACCCACCACCTTGCCCACCCCAGTCCACTAGCCCCCACCTCTCCTGTCTGGTCCTCCAGCCACTGTCTTGCTGCATGTCCTCTCCAGCCAGGCTGCCTGTCTCTGCCCCTCCTACCAGTCTGAATGAATGTTTTTTCTTTAGTTCCTTGGTTGTCAGACTTACATACATTTCAATTTTCTGGCATTTCTGGTTATTTTTTGTTTTTAAATTTTTTGTTCTCCTTCTTTTGGTTGTGCAAGGAGCATATTATGCTGTAGCCTGGGGAGCATAGCTTGAAGTTTAGACCCCACATTGCTCATGAGGAACTCCCCAGTTGCTGAAATATCCCTCCAGAACTTCAGCTGTCACTTGTTGGAGCCGAGCCAGCTCTCTTGCACCTCCTCTGCATTCCCTACCAGTCTCATTGTGGTAAAGTGCTTTTTTCTGACTGTCCATGGTCATAAGGCTTTTTTCTAGCTAGTATTCAGTTGGTTATTCAGAATGATTTCTCTACAGTTTAGTTTTAATTCCCAGTTGATCCTGGGAGGAGGTTAGTGTAGCTTCCATTTACTTCTCTACCATATTGGATCTCCCCCATATGTTTTCAGTATCCAGTAACTCAAAGAAGGCTTCTATATTAGAAGATCTGTGTGTGTGTGTGTGTGTGTGTGAGAGAGAGAGAGAGAGAGAGAGACAGAGACAGACAGAGAGAGACAGAGAAAGAATGAGAGAGAGAGAGATTAGATTGGTGGGTGAGGCAAGACGGTGGAGTTGGGTGCAGAGGAGATCACCAGAAGATTAACAAAAATATGCTGGATGATTTTAGAGTAGTTTTTGTCTTTCCCAGTGTTCTATGCCCACCTTAGCTTGCATTTTTTACAAAAAGTTGTTTCCTCATGTCGTCACTCTTTGGGAGTGATCGCAACTGTCTGCAGTGGTGGCCTCATGATCTACAGAGTCTGAAAGAACTACTTGTTTTTTATTGGAATAGATGTGTCTATCTTTTATCCATCATTTTAAACTGAATCTTTGTCAAGTGAATAGTATAACCTGTAGAATTTGTCTGCAATTTTAAATATCAAATATCAAAGACATTATTAATGTGTCATGTTTCCAACCTACAACAATGTAGACAACACAGATGTTGTTAAATAAATGCTTGTTAATCAACATACTTATGATACTTTTGACACGTTAATTCTCCTGTGGAAGACTGCAGAGCTTTCTGGTGTGCAGTAGTAGGTCAGCCAGCCTCCATTGGCATGGAGCTGGCAGAGGGTACCTCCCCTTGCTTCACTGCTGAGTGGGGCCTTTTATGTAGTAGGCACTTGATAAAAGTCTGTCAAAGAATAAATGTGCTCCTGTGTAGTAGTTTTAATGAGGAACTGCTTACTTGAAGCTAACAGCCTCAGTTACCAGGGATAATCCTGATGCGGTTTTTAAAAATAACCAATTAAGTCTCAGGCTAGTTGCTGTTTCTTCTGAAAATGAGACACTTGCCACAGACACATAAAACAGTATGGTGACTACAAGCGGGAAAATGGAGTGGGGGAGGTAGCAGAGGATAAATGGAATGGAAGAAGACTTGATTTAGAGCGACAACACACAATACAATATACAGATGATGTGTTATAAAACTGTATACCTGGAACCTATGTAACTTTACTAACCAGTGTCACCCCAATAAATTTGATTAAAAAATGAAAATGAGACACTTGGATCAGCTGACTTCTTAGTCCCCTTCCAGACTGACAACAGACTGTGTTGTTAGTTTCTGCTCTACTTGCCAATGCCTCGGACCAAAACCACATGATTACATTTCCCTCATCCAAAGATAGAAGACCTTGCCATCCCTCTCACACAGTACTGCACACTGGAGAATTAGCTTTTTGTCCTTTGCTAATTGAATAAGTTCTTTATGTGCTTAGAATTAGATAGAATACAAATTGAACAGATTAAATTTTTTTCCTCTAACTCATATTCATTTCTAGGTCTTGGTGCCCAGACCGTACTGTTTTTCAAGCAAGAAAGTATATTGCAGATTCTTTGGAGGAGAAGTACACAGAACCAGTTATCTTAAATCTGGAGAAAACTTGGGAAGAAAGTGATACGCGAACACCTCTGATATGTTTTCTGTCCATGGGATCCGATCCCACAATTCAAATTGATGCATTAGCCAAGAAACTGAAGCTGGGTATGATCAGCTATCTATGAAATTTAGCAAAACCTCCACATTTTTCCTCAACTTTTACATTTCATAACTTTATAACTGATTGGAAATATATCCATAAAAATGAATTAGAAAAAAATATTAAACCCCTCTTCTTTCCTCCCTTTTCAGATCTAGAGTGAGGCTGAGAAAGGGATATCTTTGTGTAGAGAGAAACAAAGTTATATACTTTTTTTAAAGTTATGAGCAGATGACCATACTACATGGATAGTAGATTAGCAAGAATGAACATGAAAAAGCAAATTTTATTGTCATGTCTATATAAAATTACAGCAAAGTGTATTTTGTTGCAAATGTTAAAAAGCTATAACCATTGTAATGCATAGTAATTGAGGATTCATTTATTCATGCTTTCATTCAATAACCATTTAGTTCAAGCAGTGTGATAGTTTTGAGGAGTACAGAGCTGAATACAACATAGCTGGGAAAGACAGACATGTAAACACTTAATTGAAAACCATGTGACGACTGTTGTAACAGAGTTACATAGACATGTCTGATTACAAGATCTAGAGCTACTCAGACTGCACGGGGTCTACAGAGATCACATTGATGATATTTTGAGAAGGATCTAAAAAAATAAATAAAATTTCATTAGGCAGGGATGGTGGCAAATAGAAGGAAAGTTATTCCAGGGGGAGGAGACAGAGCGAGGAGTTATAAACACCTAAATTGTGAGAGCAGTGACTGAGTCAGCAGAACCAAAGGACAGGGACCTGCATGATGCAGTCCCATCTTGACAGGACTGAGCCATCATCTTCTTATAGGAAGGCCATTTATCTGCTCTTCTTCCTCTGAATACCTGGATCTTGTTGGAATTTCCATTTGAGATCTTCCAGGTTCAGATCTCTATAAGTATAACTTGCCAGGTTGATTAATTCATATCTTTATAAGATTATAAAGTGATTGATTATGAATCACCCTACTCTATGAAATAAAACTTACATTGAGCTTATTATGTAGTTAATATAAACATGAGGCTTCCGGCCAAGATGAGGCATAGCTAGATACATTGTGCCTCCTTGCACAACCAAAAGAGGGACAACAATTTAAGAACAGAAACAACCAGAACTGACAGAAAATCGAACCGTATGGAAGTCCGACAACCAAGTAGTTAAAGAAGACACGTTCATCTGGACCAGTAAGCGGGGCAGAGCCAGGCAGAGAGTGTGCAGTGAGACAGCGGTTTGTGGAGTGGTATGGGCAATGCTGCAGCTGCCCGGAGAAACCCATGGCTGGTGCACTTGGCAAAACCCACAGCTGGCCAACTCGGACCCAGTGGGGCCAAGACTGGTGGACAAGGCGGTCCCTCATTTGTGTGCAGATAAACCGGGAGAAAAAGCTGGGGAGCAGAGCAGACCACACAACCCACCATCACAGGGAAATAGAGCCTCAAACCACCAACTGAAAACACCTGTGGGGGTTGAGGCAGCCGCAGGAGAAACTCCCAGCCCCACAGGAGAGCTCATTAGACCCACAGGGGCTTAGAACTACACAAGCCCCCCCACTCAGGAACCAGCACAGAAAGGGCCAATTTGCTTGTAGGTAGTGGGGGAAATGACTGAAAGCCGGCAGAGAATGGAGCAAGTGCCATTGATCCCTCTCAAGCCCCGCCCCTACAGAGAGCATCACAACACAATGACGTGCATTACCCCACCCTGGTGAACACCTAAGGTTCTGCCCCTTAAAGTAACAAGCTTGCCGAGAGGGAAAAAAATGACCCAAATGAAAGAATGGATCAGAACTCCAGAAAAAAATACAGCTAAGTGACGAAGAGATAGCCAACCTATCAGATGCACAGTTCAAAACACTGGTAATCAGGATGCTCACAGGATTGGTTGAATTTGGTCACAAATTAAATGAAAAAATGAAGAATACGCTAAGAGAAATAAGGGGAAATGTACAGGGAACCAACAGAGATGAGAAGGAAACTGGGACTCAAATCAATGGTGTGGACCAGAAGGAAGAAAAAAACATTCAACCAGAAAAGAATGAAGAGACAAGAATTCAAAAAACTGAGGAGAGACTTAGGAACCTCCAGGACATCTTTAAATGTCCCAACATCCGAGTCATAGGGGTGCCAGAAGGAGAAGAGGAAGACCAAGGGATTGAAAACTTATTTCTACAAATAATGAAAGAGAACTTTCCCAAGCTGGTGAAGGAAATAGACTTCCAGGAAGTCCAGGAAGCTCAGAGAGTCCCAAAGAAGTTGGACCCAAAGAGGAACACACCAAGGCACATCATAATGACATTACCCAAGATTAAAAATAAGGAGAGAATCTTAGAAGCAACAAGAGAAAAGAGGACAGTTGCCTACAAAGGAATTCCCATGAGACTGTCAGCCGATTTCTCAAAAGAGACCTTGCAGGCAAGAAGGGGCTGGAGAGAAGTATACCAAATCATGAAAGGCAAGGACCTACATCCAAGAGTACTCTATCCAGCAAAACTATCATTTAGAATGGAAGGGCAGATAAAGTGCTTCTCAGATAAGGTCAAATTCAAGGAGTTCATCATCATCCAGCCTTTATTGTATGAAATGTTAATGAGATTTATATAAGACATGGAGGGATACTTTTCCTAGAAGAAGAACACATTCAACTAGTTACTATTTCAAATATTAATAATGCTGCTATCTTGGACAAGGGTTTAAAATAGAATTAAATCCAAGATCATCTTTGGGAAAAAATTTAACTATGACATTAAATAAATATATAAGGCCAGAATTGTATTACCTTTAGTGTTATTACATGTTATCATACTGTATTGCTTGACAATTTGGTGATTTCCATTTCCATTGCTCCTACTTTGTTTTTCCAACAATCATTCAGGCTTCTATTGGATACTTTGTTAGGAGACTAAAACAGAGTAGATTGGATTTTGATACTGAAGGACTCAATGAAGTTATAAAGAACTATTCACTATATCATTTTTAGGAATATTAGGAGATCACATGCTGCTCAACTGCTTCGGGTTAAAAATTCCCAAAATAGCTGTGAAAATGAAACGATCATGTACACAGAATACCACATTAATCTAGTTTCAACTAGAAATATTTTAGTCAGATAACTGGATATCAAATAATCATAGATTGCTCCAGGTAAATCGGACTCTGGCAGTCCTAAAATCCAGCTACATACCTTATTTTACAGCTGGGGAAACTAATGTCTTGGTGTAAGGCCAGAGAGCTAGTTGGTGACAGATCCGATTTAGGATTCGCTGGGAAACTTCACTTTAGTGCTCTCTTCCTTTATTCCTTCTCACTGCCTTTATTGGACAAATTAACCAGTTGTCTGACAGCATCTTGAAGGATGGGACCAATCAAATAAGTTTTTGTAGGAAAAGAAGAGAAGGAAAACTCACAATGGATACTGTCTGGTGCCTGTCAAGCTCCGCAGTGAGAGATTTAGAGCAGATAAAATCTGCACAAAAGCACTGGGTGCCCGCACAAGGGTAGAAAACACATGGATTTAGCATGAGAACTCTACTAGGATCCTGGGTGGGGGAGGGTGGGGTACCAGAGGAAGGGCAGGTTTAAAAACAATCCAGATACAAATAAAAGAGAACAAATGCAACACAGACTCACAAATACACAAAAGAATGAATGAGAATGATGTACACAGATAAAAAATAACAAGAGAATGATATATAATTATGGTAATAAACTTTAACATCTCATTAAAATTGACTAATTTGTTGAAAAATACAAATTTACAAAATTTTCTCAGGAAAGGTGGAAAAATCTAAATAGACCAGTAATCAAAATGAGAAAAAATTAGAAGTTTTGAAATTATTACTTCAGCAAAGGCTTTGAGTTTGGATGATATTTTTTTGATAAGTCCTTCAAAGCTTTCACATGCTGTATTCCATTCTAGAACATAGTAAAATAAGATACATTTTCCTCTTTATTTTAAGTAAATAGCATTATTCTGATATCAAAAACAGACCAAGTTAGTAACTGTATAAAAGAAAGAAAAACACAGATTGATCAAGTTATAGATATAAATATAAGGATCTTAGCTAATAAAATGCAAGCAAGAAGAATTCAGTATAACATTACCAAAAAACAACATGCAAAAAAAAAATCATGTATCCTGACCAAGTAGAAATGCATAGTTGAAATAAGAAAGGTATGATAATAAAAAATCTTACCACAACAATAAGTAAAAGACTTTCCCTTAAGCTATTACCTTGATATAATTACCTTGATATAGGTATATAATTACCTATATTACCTTCATAGATGCTAAAAAAGCATTGTATAAAAGGTTAATATTTGTCTTTAGCTGTTAAGTATAAATAGAGAAATATTTTGTGAAGGTGATGATGAGTATGAACGTCAGACATCGCCATCACACTCAGTGATGACTGATGACCGACTGGAGACGTGCACACTGACGTCGGGAAGAAGATAGAGATGTCTGCTCCCACCACTAGCAGTTAGCATGGTTGTGGAAGATGTAGCTAATGTATTGTAAGAATAATAAATAAAAGAAAGAACTATGGGAAAGTAGGGGCAAACATCATCATTATTCTCAGACAGTGTAATTGTCTAACTAAAAAAAAAAGAATCAACTGAAAAACTATTAGACTTAACAGGATAGTTCAGTAAGGTGGCTGGTCACAAAATAAATGTTAAAAAATCAATGGAGCATCTTGTAAAATAAAATATAAAAATCCCATTCACTATAGCAATAAAAATAAAACTGAGAAACAATTTTTAAAATAGCCATTAGAAGAAAACTATAAAACTTTCTTACAGACATAAAAGTAGGGTAAAATAATGGAGAGTTAAACCACATTCCCAGGATAAAGATTCAATATTATAAAGATGTCAATAGTCTCTAAATTAATCTATAAATTGAATCCAAGTCTAATTGAAATTCCAACAATATTTTTTTCTAATGAGATAAGAGAGGGATCTTAGATCATCTAGAACAATAAATGGACAAGAATAGCCCAGAGAGCTTGAAAGGGAAAAAGAATAATAGGGAGCAAACACTACCAGTTTTTTAAAACTTTATCAAATTGAGATAATTTAATCAGTATGAGGATGGCTTGGAGTAGATAAACAGATCAACACAGCAAAATAAAAGGCCCCAAATTAGATTCTAGTATATATATTAGCTTAGTCTATGATAAGATTCACATTTCAAATCAGTGGAGGGTAAATGAATTAAATAAATAATGTTGGAGTAGCAGAAAAAAGTAAGAATTTCACCTCACATTAAACTCCAAAGTAAAATTCTACATTGATTAACGTTTTGTATGGTTTAAATTAAGCTATAAAAAATGAAAAGAATATATTGAATAGTTTGATAGTATTGCAGTATCTGAGATTTCCTTGATCGTAATATCAGAGTCCAAAACTAGAGGGACAAGGTAGATAATTTGGATAAAGTTTTAAGATTTCTTTCTGTGTGTCAGAAGCACCATAAGTTAAAATACAGCTGAGGATAAGAGTTGGGTTAGGAATTGCAACATTCCGTTGCAGCCGGGGACAGTGGCAGTTCTTTGTATACTTCACAAAACCTCTTTAAAATGGTTTGTATGCTTTGTTCCAAGTATCCTACATGTAAGAATTTCTCCTAAGAAAAAAACAACTGAGAAACTATTAGACTTAACAAGAATAAGAAATAGGTTGAAATAATACTGAGAGATGCACATCAAGATATAGAAGCAAGGATGTTTAATCTAATGCTATTTATAATATTAAAAATTGGAAATGTCTTAAATATACAGAAGGGTTGTGGCTGAATGATCAGCATAAAGGAATACTGTATCGCCATTAAAAACTGCTTTCCAATAATATTTCATGGCAGTAAAATGCTCACAATATAGTGTTAAGAAGTAGAGACATAAAACAGTATGTATATTATTTTATATGTACATATATGTAATGTGTGATATGTATATATTTAATACACACATAAGTCAGTGTGCAGTTCCTTATTCAAAACCCTTGGGGCCAGATATGTTTCATAAATAAAAATTTTCCAGCTTTTAGTATTCCACATATTCTATAATACACAGCAGAGAAGAGTATTAATATTTATAAAGATAGTGATAAATAAAAGACCATAAATAGCTTCATGTCCATTCAGGTCAGTTTTTGCCACTAAAATAATTTTATGGCAAAATTTTCTGTTTTTAGAGTGTTTTGAATTTTGAAATGAGGGTAAGGGATTGTGGATTGTACCTATTAAAAAAGATCAGAATGAAGGCCTTTAGGAAGGGATATTGGTGATTTTCATTTTTTTTTTACTTTCCTCTATTTTCCAAGGCTCTCACTATGAATATATATTGCTCAATTAGAAATAAAATATTTTTTTAAAAAAAGAAAGAGGAAAAGTAAAAGAGACACAGCCTAATTTTGGAATGAAAGGGAAAGGCAGGGGAAATATTACTAAAGTCTCTCAAATACAAGCAACCAAAAAATAAAAAATACAACCCAACCCCAGACCACGAAAGTAATTATGCTGCATTCCCTGCAGCAACGCTCCCGGCAGAACCCTCTTCTCGGTGAGCTCTGAGAGTCCCCTTTGTGCTGTCAGTTTGTTGATCTTCTCAAAGAAGACACTTGGTTTGTTGATTCTCTGGTTTTTCTAGTGCGTGCAGGGGTAGGAGGGATGATGGGAGTCATTGTCAATGAATATGGGGTTTCTTTGGGGCTGATGAAAATGTTCTGAGATTAGATAATAGTAATTATTCTACAACTTTATGAATATACTAAAAACATAATGGAGCTTGCATACTTTAATATGATATGTGAATTATATATCAATTTTATTATTTTATTATTTTTAAAGATTTTCTTTATTTATTTGTAGTGAGAGGGGGAGGGAGAGAGAAGGAGGAGAGAAACATCAATGTGTGGCTGCCTCTTGCACGCCCCCCACTGGGGACCTGGCGCACAACCCAGGCATGTGCCCTGGCTGGGAATTGGACCAGTGACCCTTTGGTTTGCAGGCCGGTGCTCAGTCCACTGAACCACACCAGCCAGGGTTATATATCAATTTTAAAAGTTTAAGAAAATAACTTTTGAGCATCTACTGAGGGCTATACACTGTCTAGGTGCTGATCTAAGCCCCTTCTCTCCTGGATCTGGCATTCTAGTGTGGGGGCAAAGCAGACAATAATTGATAAGCAAGTTAGTATATACCATGCTAAGAAAACTACATAATATGCTAAAAAAGAAGGAGGGTAAGGGGCAGAGCGGTGGGTGTGGGTTTGCTGTTTTAGATAGGATGGTGAGGGAAGGCCTGGTTGAGAGGATGGGAAAGACCCAACATGTGAAGTGAGTGAGTCAGTGCCCCTGACAAGGAAACACATTTCAGGCAGAGGGAACATGAGGAGGCCAGTGCAGTGGGAGAAAAGTGAATGAATGAGGGGAAGAGTGGAGAGATGAGAAAAGAGGGGTGTGCGTGTGTGTGTGTGTGTGTGTGTAGAGTGTGGCTGCAGTGGGGGCCCACTGTGTAAGGCCTTAGAGCCTATAGGAAGGAACTCTGGATTGGGTTTTGGATTTTGCTCTGAATGAAATGGGAATCCATCAGATGGTTCTAAGCAGAGGATGGACATAATCTGATTTAGAGCTTGTCAGAATCCTTCTGTAGGCAGTGGGAAGGAAAGCTAGTAGGGGATAACAGTGGGAGTGAGGCCCCCAGTTAGGTGGCCATTGCAAAAATCCAAGCAAAAGGCGACAGTCACTTGGACCAGGGGAACAAAAGTAGAGATATGGAAAAGTGGTCAGATTCTGTCTCTAAGTCTCTTCTCAACCCCAAACCTGGAGATCAATATAAGAAACAGGCCATTTGAACAAAAACGAGGTCTTCTTAGAAGGTGTATTTCAGAGGAGTTGAAGGAGAGGAGATAGATTGTGGCTCACACTCACGTGTTAATACTTTTTGTCCATATCAGCCTTTCCCCATTGACCCACAGGGCATTTGTGTGTTTTTCCAATGTAAGAAGTGTTCAGTATCTCTTGGTATCATTCAGAGGCTCCTCCCACCCAAGGCCCACCTCCCATTTCTTCTCCTTTTGTAAGTTGCATGGATTCTTCTCAGATGCCCCTGGAAACTGCCTGGTTCCACTTGAGCAAGAGAGATCATGGGCCTTGGAAGGGGGAAGTCCAGCTTGGTTCAGTAGCCTTGGCCTATGGCAATTCCTGATTCTCCCAGCAGTGCTCTCTCAGGCGCCCATTGTGAAGTGTCCTCCTGGGGCCCTGGATCCCTCATGTGCTACCTACAAACCATAATGGAATCTCTGGCCATTAAACACACAGTGCCATTTAAATGGTGTATCCTGAAAAGTTCCCTTCCTATCCCTTGGATTTCTCCAGTCCCTTGTAGCCTCATTGTTTGCCCAATCACAGCAGCCGTTTTTCTGGGGAGTCAGACTCACCCAGCAGAGCAGGGCAGAGCATATGGTGCCTCACAACATCTCCGCTGACCTCCTTTCCCTGTGCCCGAGATCCTGCCTCTCAAACTCAAGAAAATCTGGGTCCACAAAGGCGTGCTTAAAAGTTAATTTCCAGTTCGGGTTTCACAAACATGATTCGTAGATTTCTTCAATTTAGTGAATTCAAATGGCAGGACACAAATGTGGTTCTCTGCCTGGGACATCAAATGTACTTATGAGCCTAAGTGGTGTATTCTCCCCTGAATTATAATCACACTTCTGATCTCCGAGTGACCTCCACTTTTTTTCACTCTCACTTCTGAGGTGGTGATTTAACGTGAATGTGGCCCACATTGGGCTGAGCTGCCTCAAGTCCCATCTTAGAAAATGGACAAACATGCAAACAAAAACAAAACAGACAAAAACACTACAAGCCTGACATCCTAAAAGAATAAAAGTCCAATTAAATCTTTCCTGAAGCATCTGTAAAACACCATGGAGGTTTCTTATCGAAATAGACAGCAAAATGTAAAAATCCTCTTTCCCTCTGAGCATCTATGATAATACCATAACTGCCTCTACCACCATCAGTCTTTCTTCTTGTTATCCCCACAGGCCCCAAAATACCCTAGAAGCCCAAGCCTGTGCCTTTTGTCTCTCTCTCCTTGCCCTTCCCTCTCCTGGTGGTTCCTCCAGTTACTGCTCCACTAATTTCTCTCATCAGCACAACCCAAGGCCAGACCTGTTTGAATAATAACAGCTCCTTCCTGGGGAGGCTATGACCATTCAGAAATTAATGTGTTGTCCCAGTCCTGTTGTAAAATTTATGTGTTAACATAATGAACTATCTCCTGTTACAGAATGCAGAACCATCTCAATGGGGCAAGGACAAGAAGTACATGCTCGAAAGCTGATTCAGATGTCAATGCAGCAGGTATGGAGCAAGGAGCAAACACTTGTAATGCAACATTCTTGCTCTTGTCCCTCTGGCCATCAGACCTGTTGGGGACTGCTGTGGTGATGGGGTGGCACTCTGCCTCTCGTGCTCAGTCGTTCCTCCTGCTTTTCTTTATGTACGTAGTCAGCCTTTGGTTACCTGTGAATTTTAAACCTCAAGCTAGTTTGCTTTAGGCATCCCCACAAAAAGCTTGTTTCATTTTCTATAGTTTATGCCCCATTTTATTTTCATTATTTAAAAAAAAATTTTTATTAAGTTATCTTTAGAGAGAAGAGAAGGGAAAGAAAAAGACCGGGAGAGGAACATCAATCAGTTGCTGCTCATACACACCTCAACTGGGGACCAAACCTGCAACCCAGGCGTCTGCTCTGACCAGGAATTCAACCAGCCACCTTTTACTTTGCGGGACAATGCCCAACTAACTAAGCCACACTGGTCACGGCATGTTTTCACTAAATTTTTTTTGACAATTTGTCATACACACTTTCCAGTTCCTAAGGAAGTAGCTCTTAGCAGTCTTAGAATTTCATGATCAATATTAATAGATAATGGTAAGGAAGTGACATATTGAAACAGTTAAATTTCAATTTTTGGTTAAAATTATACTTTCATTTTTCATTAATGGATAGTTTGGGCCAAATAAAACATATTTGAGGATGGTATGTTTAAATTTTGATAATGGTTTTTATTGGAAATTGCACACTGGATAGATTGTTGAAAAACGTTTTCGTCACACCTAATAAATACACAGGACATTAATTTTCTAGAAATGTTTGGTAGATAGCAATGTCAGCTGTAATAAGAAATTGCACCATTTATGAAAATAAGATAAGATCTTGGTTTATTTTTAAGCTTTTTATCTCGTAATGTTTGTAGCAACTTTGGTGCAGTTTTCCCCTGGGAATTAATGACTACAGAGTGTTAATGGGTTAAAACTCTGCTTGGATCATCAAATTTTTTCCCTGGTCATTAATTCTCAGGTGCTCTAAGCCTTAATTTTTATCACTTAATCAAATTCAATAATATATTGTATTTAATTTATATATATCAAAGCAATTACACGTAATTGTTTTTACTCACATCGAATGATTCACTCACTTGAGTGACTTGACAGTTGAACTTTGGGCCCTAAATAATGTCTTTAGTTTTCACGAGTGAGAAACGTTTTAGAAAGTACATTTACATTCACCTTCTTTGCAATACTAGCTCTTACAACTTTTATGTTCTGTTTCTCAAAGTGGGATAAGTACTGATAATAATGGCATTATTGGAGGCAGGGGGAAGCGACCACGTGGAGCCACATTGCCACTTGGGGACACCAGATGTAGGATAAAGCTGACACTGTAGAATGCAGAGTGGGGACCCAGAAGTTAACTGGGTCCACGAAGGCAAAACTACCCATGAAGTCCATCTTTCCCTGGACATCTCAGTTGTCTAGACCAACACGAACTCTTTGCTGCTTAAGCCAGTCTACGTTGTATTTTCTCTTACACTAGAAAGCATAATACACAAACCTTACCATATCTTTATTGTGCTCCAAATTTTGTAGCTGTCTTTAAGCTGATCTTGTTATATAAGCTGAGCAAAATTTTGTCTTGTTTAGTAAACTATTTTCTCACGCAGGAGTGATGGTTATGTGAATTATGTTGTTAAAGATAGTTTTTTTTTAAATCAAGTATTTAGATACTGCCCGGCTGGTGTAGCTCAGTGGATTGAGCGTGGGATGGGAACCAAAAGGTCCCGGTTCGATTCCCAGTCGGGGCACATGCCTGGGTTGCGGGCCAGGTCCCCAGTGAGGGCCATGTGAGAGGCAACCATACATTGCTCTTTCTCCCTCCCTTCTCCTCTCTCTAAAAATAAATAAATAAAATCTTTAAAAAAAAAAGACATTTAAAATCAAGTATTTAGATACTTAATAAGTTTTGTGCTTTCAGGAATTCTGGGAAGAGTGATGACAAAACATTAGATTTAGTATTTATGGTACCAAATGTCACAAAATGCCCTGAGTCCAACTTTCATGAGGGGATGTGTGCCTTTCTTTGTGACTGTAGTTTAGGAGTAAGTCAGTTTCGAATTACTATAGGCAGAACAATTTAAGTTACAAATTCCTAAATCCCCATTCCCACCATTAGATGGTGCACACACTGTACTTATACAAGTTTGACTGTAGTTTCAATTTCTATTCCCTGCTGGGTGTCAAAATACAATCATTTTGAGCCACTTGATTCCAAGTGAACAGCTTTGTCAGTAGCAGAAGAAATGATTGTATTGACATACAGTAATTTTATTAAAAACATATGCTCAAAAGAGTTTTCACATGCCCTAAGCAAACATTAAAAAAAAACTTATTTGTACATTTTGTTTTTATTAAAATCATAACAAAAAGGTTATAAGAAATTAATATGAAATCATTTTGGAATACAGGGTGGCTGGGTATTACTGCAAAATTGTCACCTTGGCCTGGAATTCATGGAAGAATTGTTAGAGACAATAATTACCACCGAAGCCAATGATGACTCCTTCCGAGTATGGATAACCACTGAGCCCCACGACCGATTTCCAATTACATTGCTTCAGGTTTGTTAGTAGGAGATAAGTGTCTTTTCCTTGAGAATTACACAAATAAAGATAGCATAATTGGCATTATCAAAGGATGGAAACACAACAGGGCTTTTCGGTCCAGTAGAGTTGGCACCACAGAATCATTTTGTCTGATCATCAAGACTGTATAGCATGTATTTCCACAGAAGAGTTCTAAGACATGGTGCTAATTTTGGGGGTTTCAGCTCTGATCAATGTCACATTTTATGTACCATAAGATTATTGTTGTCTGACATATTGTAATTTCTGTTTTATCCTTTACAATAAGTTATAGAAATAAAATTACCATTTGCTTTTTATGACAGACTTCTCTCAAATTCACTAATGAGCCGCCCCAAGGCGTACGTGCAGGTTTGAAAAGAACATTTTCAGGAATTAATCAAGACCTCCTGGATATCAGCAATTTACCCATGTGGAAGCCAATGCTTTACACAGTGGCATTTCTACACTCCACTGTGCAGGTAACGTCTGCAGCAGTTGCACACTTTGGGGATTCTCACGATATTGTGTGGCCTTTTAGGAAAGCCCTTCCATGAGGATGCTCTCTGCACACTGCCTTTTTCCCCTTCCTGACACTTTCCCCCCACCCCGCCCTGCCAAGAATATATTTTTTATGTACTCATCGCCTTTTCCCACCCTTCTCCTCCCTGGCCATTAGAGTATAAGCCTCTTGAGGGCAAAGACTTTGTCCTTCTGTAACTGCTTAATCTCCCCATCACAGCAGCAACTGGGGCATTGCCAGAGCTCCATAAATATTTGTGGGATGAACAAATGGATTGTCTAGGTAGGAGCTTGGTTTCCAAAGTGCCTATGGTGGCCAGGAATGTTATGTACACCATCTTATGTAATACTAACAACCATATTTCAAGGTAGGATTATTACTATTTAAAAAATGAGGAAATTGAGATCCAAAGAGGTTAAGTTCACTTTGTAAGCAGTAGACCTAGGAGTCAAGTCCTACACTGGCTACCTCAGATGCATGTTTTGACCCTACCTCCCTCTAGTGCGAGTGGTGTTGATGTTGGGCAGAGCAGTCACAGTGGTTATCTGTCTTTTCCAGGTTGTTTGCTATTTACTTTTACCATATACTTAAATTTGATAATTATATGGCTACCCAGCAACTTGTCTGTGGAATTTTTTCATTCTGTCATTTCAGTTAGTGCACTCTTTATTTCTGACTGGTTTCTTTTTTTTATGCTGTTGAGGTTTTCACTAAGTTCATTGAGCATCCTTATAACCAGTGTTTTGGACTCTGCATCAAGTAGATTCAACGGTAGAGTGAATGAAGCCGAAACTCAAATCAGCAATCTGGAATATAAGGAACCATAAACAACCATTCAGAACAACAACAAGAAAAAAGAATCCCTCCCCCCAAAAAATGAGGATAGTGTAAGAAGCCTGTAGGAAAACTTCAGGCATACCAAAATTTGCATCGTAGGGGTGCCAGAAGAAGAAGAGAGATAGCAAGAAATTGAAAACCTATTTGAAACAATAATTACAGAAAACATCCCTAACCTGGTGAAGGAAATAGATGTACAAGTCCAGAAAGCACAGAGAATCCCAAACAAGATGAACCCAAAGAGGCTCACACCAAGACACATCATAATTAAAATGCCAAAGGTTAAAGATAAAGAGAGAATCTTAAAAGCAGCAAGAGAAATTCAGTTAGTTACCTACAAGGGAGCTCCCATGAGACTGTCAGCTGATTTCTCAAAAAAAACTTTGCATGCCAGAAGAGATTGGCAAGAAATATTTAAAGTGATGAAAAGCAGAGACCTACAGCCAAGATTACTCTACCCAGCAAAACTATCATTTAGAATTGAAGGGCAGATAAAGAGCTTCCCAGACAAGAATAACCTAAAGGAGTTCATCACCACCAAACCGGTATTATAGAAAATGTTGAAGGGTCTTCTTTAAGAAGAATAAGATAAAAAAATATAAACAATAAGATAGCAATAAATACATATCTATCAACAATTGAATCTAAAAAGCAAAATAAACAAACAAGCCGACAGAAACAGAATCATAGATATAGAGAATGTGTTGATGGTGGCCAGATGGGAAGGAGGTTAGAGGGATGGGCAAAAAAGGTGAAGGGATTAAGAAGTACACATTGATTATTACAGAATAATTATGGGGATATAAAATACAGCATAGGGAATATAGTCAATAATAGTCTAATAACTATGGATGGTGTCAGATGGGTGCAAGATTTATCAGGATGATCACTTATGAAATTATAGAATGTCTAATCACTGGGGTATACACATGATATAATAATGTATGCCAACTGTAATTGAAAATAAAAAATGATTTTAAAAAGTAATTTGATAATTTTATGGCTATCCAACAGCTTGTCAATGGGTTTTTTCATTCCATTATTGCTTTGTTCTACATTTCAGTTTTGTGTTTGGTCCTGTATTTGAAAGCTGTATGATGTTCATATATTTGATTCACTCCTTGATTTCACAGAGAGATGAAGAGGCTTCTTTAACCACTTTCTGCAATTTCCCTTCCCTGAAGCTTAAACCAGAAGCCATGCATCAGCTGCACAGTGTGCGCAGAGCGCCCCACTTCCCCTCCCTGCCCAGAACACCCTGGGCATACTGACCCTCAGGTTCATTGCCCCTTCCATTTTGCAGGGTTCCACACCGTCCAACAGAGAGGGCTGGTGCTTATCTGTCCCCCAACCCTGAGAAAGTTAAAATCAGGTAGAACTGTTTGTGGGTGGTTATTTTCAGTAAGTGCTGTTGTGGCCTTTGGATTGTAAATTACACTGAAGCCTATTTCATGCATTCTTATCTGCAGATTGTTCATTTTGATAGACCTTATCACACTCTAATACAAATATTGCTTTAGCTCTTGTTTTTTAATTCCCAATTCACAAATAATATGTTTCATGATTCTGTTCCTACTGGTGATGATTCAACTCTTCCATCGTGCTTATCATGGAGAGGTGATTGGGATATTTTCCATATGGTCAGTGTGGCAACCTGTGTTGTTAGTGGCCATTATCCAAGTGCTAAACAGAACAACAGGACTGTGGTCAAGTCACAGGCTGAAGTGTGCTTGCACTTAACAGGGCTTGTATTTTGGGGTAAACCAGAAAACAATCCCCATGGCTAAGGTCATGAAGCCAACAGTGGTGTGTCTATGAATAAAAGGTTGACTACCTCTTAAAATCCAATGATGGTAGTGCTAGAAATAGCACTTCATAGAGTGTCAGGCAGCCTAGGCTTTAGTACTTGTTGCAAAATCAATTAGCTATGTAAGTAAAGTTGATCAAGTTATGCCCCTCTCAGAGTCTCTGTTTCCCTTCTGTGCACTTAGAGGCAGGAGGAGGTGGTCTTTCAAGATTTTCCCCATTTCTATAATTCTGTTATCTAGTTCTGTGAATATACAGGGAGTGTTGATAACTTAAGCATATTTTCCTCTGGTCTTTTTTTTAATTTCAAAAATGTGTGCTGTGATACTAACTAAATATTTTTTTTTTTTGTTGGTTAGGATAGAGCTAGCTTGATAGAAAAATCCAGAGTTCTTTAGGGCCTTGCGGTCCTGGGCCAGCAGCATCACGTCACCTGGGAGTTGGTAAGAGATGAATCTCAGGCCCCGCCCCAGACTTGCTGAATCAGAGTCTACACTGTAATAAAATGCCTGAGTGATTTGGGCAAGCATTATAGCTTGAGATGCAACTGATGTAGGAAAGTCTTTTCTGAATTGGATAGGTTGTGACTTACATTTTTCTAGTGTTGGACACAATAGCTAAATACAGGATTTGTTAATTGAGTCCTCCAAATTAACCCAGATATCCCTCGCTTTATGCAAACATGATGTATATACTTTTATCCCTGCAGAGATTGGAAAGAGAACAGGAAATTGGTTCTGGAGCTTCTGAGCTGGGGAAAGGTTCATGCTGGAGTCCATTATACAGTAGAATGCAGAACCTCCCAGTAAACCCCTACTGGCCCTTCAACGTAGTTTCTCTTACTGACTCGTGGTTTGGTGTTATGCCATCACTCCAGATCTGGGGCAACATGTGTTATGTAGACCCTTTTCTTGTTGCAGAGGACACAATGAGCACCCTTTCTTGGGTAAAAGAGGGAAGGAGGGTGCACTTTGTTTTGTCATTGAGGTGGGAGCAGGCTTACCCAGTAGGAGAGAGCCCTGGGTGCCTCCATGGGAACACACAGATGCACAAGTCAATTCTACACTAAGATCTGCTTTTCTAAACTACCCCTGGATTCCCTCCCTTCTCCTCCAGGATCTTTCCAACCACTTAGGCCAGGAAGTTACTGCAATAGCAGCTACTCCTTCTCACTGCAGTTAGGAAAGTTCTCTGCCTTTACAGCCAGCCCTCCTGCCCTCCCCAGGGGAGACTTTCATTCCCGACACCCTGGTGCACACCCGGGCTCATTTGGCCACTTCCTGCTGAGAACATTTCTGCATTCTCTCGAAGGTGACTACCAAGGAAGCTTCCCTCTGGCTTTACTATTATCTCTCTATGGTTTCCCAGAAACTCCGTCAGAGCACCGTATTGGAGTTCAGATCATTCACCTTTTAGGATTTGAATTTTAAATTTATCTTCCTCCAAAGTCTTGGTCTTTTGTAACTTGACAATTACATTTATAATCTCCTTGTATATCGCTTCTGGCCTTTTGGCTAAAATCACGTGTAGTCTCCTTGTAACACTGCCTGCAGGTGAGCATAACGTTTTCTGTTTTTTTTCCTATTGATGGTCAATGTCCCACCCGTTGTTTGCACAGTGCATTGGACCTAGAGAACATCTCGAGCAATGGTTCCAGCCATTGCCTGGGCCCCAGAGTCCCAAGGAGGAGGTGGTAGGATGGGGTGCACAGTCCTTTTAAATGATTCCCAAGTAACTCTGATATACACTGGGAATTGAGAATAATTGCCAAACAGCCACTGCCCTTAAGGAAGGACTGTTCAGTCGTTTTTATGTCCTTTTCATGGTTGGGGATTTTTCTTCTCATCACCTCGGTTTGCACACATTCAGGACTTTGGGGACTTTTCTATTTGGGAATCTAATTTGAGACCACATTCGGTACTTTTCTAATGGCTTGTATACATTTGTGTGAGGTTTTGTGCTAAATTCATTGCTGAGCAGCTCTCAGGGCCCACGCTGGCAGTTGCAAACTTGGAAATTATATTATGAGTCTTAAAAATAATTTAACTATTAAATAAAAATGGCCATATCAACAGGCCCCAGGGGATTCCACTGTTAGCAGTTTTTAATTCAGAGATGTGTTTTCCTTCTTCTACATTTTTTTTTCTTTCTTAAGTTTGAACCTTGACAAACACTCCCTTCAAATTTGTTAGTCTACCAGGGGGAACCTAAAAATCCCCGGAATTATTTTCTGGAGAGTGGGTCCCTTGTAGTACAGGCTTCTGCCAGTAGGTTAGTGTTCTAGGAACCCATCTGTATCAGTGCACTGCTGGCGTTGTTATGAGAGGCTGCATTTGGCTTCAGTGAATTTTTTTTGAAGACTCTCTCAATGCATTTGCCCATTTCATGATGGGTGGTTTACGAATGCATCTACCTATACCGCACAGTTTTTGACCAAAAATGGCATAACCTCCTCATGGTACCCCATCATCCCTATTCACCAGATCTCACCTCTGAGTGACTTCTTACTTTTTTGTTTCCCTGGATGAAAGAAACACTTTGAAGGGAAACGTTTTGATGATGTGGAAGAGGTGAGACAAAAAACAGCAGAAGCACTAAAATGCATCAAAATCAATGCGTTCAAAAACTTTTGAGCAGTGGAAAAATGTCTTGCTAGATGTATTGCATCAAATAGAGAGTATTTTGAAGGTGACTGACATTTAAACATGTAAGAATAAATACAGAGTTTTTATAAATAAATTCTGGGTTCTAGGGGGTCCTCCTCATATATACAGTTCTTGTTTTGGGGAGCTATGATTATAAAGTTCTTAGTTTATTTCACTTGGCATAATGTTCTCCAGATCTGTCCACGCTGTTGTGAAGGGTAGGAACTCCTTCTTTCTCTCTGCTGCGTAGTATTCCATTGTGTAAATGTACCATACTGGCCCTGGGGATTTTGATCCACTCATTTACTGATGGGCACTTAGGTTGTTTCCAGCACTTGGCTATTGTAAATTGTGCTGCTATGACCATTGGGTGCATACGTTCTTTTGAATGGGTGTTTCAGGACTCTTAGGGTATAATCCCAGCAGTGGAATTGCTGGGTCAAAAGGCAGTTCCATTTTTAGTTTTCTGAGAAAATTCCAAACTCTTTTCCACAGGGGCTTCACCAGTCTGCATTCCCACTGACAGTGCACTAAGGTTGAAATAAGCTAGGTGGTGAAAGACAGCCATGTGATCTCACCTATAAGTGGAACCTAATCAACAAAACAAATAAGCAAGCAAAATATAAGCGGAGACATTGAAGTAAAGAACAAACTGACAGTAAACATAGGGGAAGGGAGAGAGGGATAATGGGGTAAAATAGAGAAAGGGTCGTCAAAGAACATATATAAAGGACACGTGGACAAAGCCAAAGTGGGGTAGGATTGAGGGTGGGGTGGTGGGGAGTGTTGAGTATTTTTCTAATGGAGACAACTGTACTTGAACAACAATTTTAAAAATGTTTAAAAATGACAGCATTGCACTCCTATTGTTTTTTACTATTGGATAAGATTTTAAAAGTCTGGCCCAAAGCGTTAATTTTTTAGTTGAGAAAATTGTACAAAAAAAGAAGTTCTTAGTTTAAATGTCCTCAGTATAATTACAATAATATGATACAGACTCTTAAAAAGTTAGTTTACACTTTTCTCTATAGTGTTTCCCAGTGGTTCTTGCAATTCCTGTTAATTATCTTTACTTATTAAAATTTCCCTTACATTGTCTAGTATGGATTGCATTTTTTCATCTATGTTATCTCCAGGTAGTAAATAAATAGGGTGCGCTTCTCCAAGGAGATCCTTGTTTTGAAGATGCAAGTGAAGGGATTCTGCATTAGGCTTGAGAGGTGGGATCACTGGGTTGAGGCAGAATCTAACATTAAAATCAGAAATAGTTTTGGCATAATCAAAATGATGACTCTGTTGAACAACTCTGCTTTCGTGTTCTAAGAAGGATTCCAAGTTTTCCATAATTCTCTAGTAATTCTGTGTTTTGTATATTCTTTGGAATAAAAAGAGGTAACTTTGTTGGTTAAATTGAGTGAGCAGACTAGTCTTCCAAAAGGCATCACTGTCAACTTAATAATGGATAATTACTGCCTCCTGTTGAATCATGGTTTGGCTCTTTATCCTGACATTCAGGTCTGTCTACATTCCATCCCTGAACCATCCCATAGGCGTGAAGTTCCAGCTACTCACCAGAGGTCGCCCTCTGCTGCAGCAGAACATTTACCTGTGCCCTCCTGGATTTGAAGCTTTGCCTTCCTGTCTTCACCCCTGGCCTTTGCAGAGCCAGGCAGTATTTTCTTCTTCAGGGGAGACGGGCTTCTGCTTCACTGTTTAGTTTTAGTCTTCCCAGAATGCTCTGATTGAATGTCTTCCTCAGGCTTATCATCTGTTAAATTTTGACAGTTAATTATACTTATTATCAACTGTCTTTTTCTTGTTTTTAAGTCTTATTTTAAAACTTCTTGAAAATACAATGATTTTAATATTTTTCTATTGTATCATGTAGGACTCATTCCATAGCTTCAAAAATACTAATGGGCAATAATTCAATATTCTAGCAGTCTCCTGTTTTTGAGCTTCCAAGTGAGTTGTTAAGTCTCAGTGGTTTGTGATGTATCCTGATAGCATTCTAAGGTGGTAATTTTTTCTTTATTGTCACAGAGAGATCAGTGAGTACAAACAAATAGCAAGACAATGAAATGACATTTGTGAAAGAAAAGATACCCACCATGATTTTTTCCCCTTAGATGAGCTAAACAATTTATGACTTTAGTGAATCAACCTAAAAAGTGAATGCTTTAAATGAAAATTGATAATAAGTAATGTAAAGTGGGGCAAATCTCAGCATTTTGAAAATTTTCAAAGATCACATTTTAAGGAGCAACTGGATTATAATTGCTCAGTGCTTATAAATGGGAGTGTTTCCATACAGCTAATATAAGCTGCTTCAATAATTGGAAGGTAAGAATTATTCTTCTTTCAGTCTTCTGTCTAATTGAGCATTACATTTTAAAAATTAAGTTAAGCATAGGTGAAACTATTTTAGATTTGATTCTCTTTAAAAAAAAAAATTTGCATTTCACCAGTCAGTGGTTAGCATTCTTCCTCTTTGAAGACCTCAAGACAGAAGAAATTCCAGGGACTCAAGGACTAGCTGAATGCATGTTAATATTCCATAGATCTTCCCAACCCACCTTGTTTCTAGAATAACCTGGAGGAGGCTCATTTCAATGTTTCTGGGATCTACTCAAGAAATTCAAAACCTTGTGTCAGCCTTGAAAGTGACCCCCTCAGAGTATTAGAGAAAAATTAGCTTTCATTCTGATACTTATCAATAATGTTCATTAGACAGCTTACCCCAAGATACATGTGCAAAAGGGGAAACAAAAATGAGAGACTTTTTCATTGTCAGGGCTCAAAATCTGGGTACAGGACTAGATATTTAGCATGAAAGAACTAGACAAATCTCATCAAGGCAATATGAATGCTGAGACCATGAAGCAGAAAGCCATTAAGAGAAGCTGACACCATGGAGAGCCACCGCTCCACTTCTTGCACCTGGGACTGCACCACATGTCTCTCCTCTCGAGGCCACACTTCTGCTCTTTCTCACCTTCCCTATATTCTAGGTTGAAGATGGTGCTTCACAGCTCCTGAGTTTATTAGTGTTTCCAGTTAAACTCTGAGTAGGGTAAATGCTGATAGCAGTTCTGAACCCTGAGTCCAAATTCCTGGGAGAAGGAATCGGGTTGACTCTTTTGGTACTGGCTGTCCATCTTTGATGGAATTAACTAAGGGACAGGAGTGGGAGTCACACCATACAAATATCTAATGCCTGACAACCTAACCAGAGAAGCATAGGTCTAACTCAGAAAACTACACAACACTGAAGAAAGAAATCGTGGAAGACACAAACAAATGGAAACATATACCGTGCTCATGGATTGGAAGAATCAACAACATCAAAATATCCATATTACCCAAAGCAATTTATAGATTCAATGCAATCCCTATTAAAGTACCAATGGCATATTTCACAGATATAGAACAAACACTTCAAAAATTTATATGGAACCATAAATGACCCTGAATATCTGCTGCAATTTTGAGAAAGAAGAGCAAAGCAGAAGGGATCACAATTCCTGATATCAAACTGTATTACAAGGCCACTATAATCAAAACAGCCTGGTACTGGCATAAAAACAGACAGATAGACCAATGGAACAGAATAGAAAGCCCAGAAATAAACCCAAGTCTTTATGGCCAATTAATTTTTGACAAAGGGAGCAGCAGCATAAAATGGAGTAAAAATAGCCTCTTCAACAAATGGTGCTGGGAAATCTGGATGGCTACCTGCAAAAAAATGAAACTCGAGCGCCAACTTACAACATACACAAAAATAAATTCAAGGTGGATAAAAGACTTAAACATAAGCCATGGCACCATAAAAGTCCTAGAGGAAAACATTGGCAGGAAAATGTGACATTCCGTGCAGCAACATCTTCACTGATAATGTTGTCCCCTAGAGCAAGGGACATAAAGGAAAGAATAAACAAATGGGACCTCATCAAAATAAAAAGCTTCTGCACGGCTAAAGAAAACAGTATTAAAATAAAAAAAAGAACCAACCATATGGGAAAACATATTTGCCAATGGTACCTCAGACAAGGGTTTGATCTCCAATATATATAAAGAACTCATACAACTCCACTCCAGGAAGACATAAAACCCAATTAAAAAATGGGCAAAAGACTTGAACAGACACTTCTCCAAGGGGGACATACAGAGGGCCCAGAGACATATTGCAAGATACTCAGCATCACTAGCCATCAAAGAGATGTAAATTAAAACCACAATGAGATGCCACCTCACACTGGTCAGAATGACCATCATAAATAAAGCAACAGAAAAGTGTTGGTGAGGATACAGAGAAAAGGGAATCCTAGTGCAGTGTTGGTGGGAATGCAGACTGGTGAAGCCCCTGTGGAAAACAGTATGGAATTTCCTCAAAAAGCTAAAAATGGAACTGCCTTTTGACCCAGAAATTCCACTGCTGGGATTATACCCTAAGAGCCCTGAAACACCAGTCCAAAAGAACGTATGCACCCCAATGTTCATAGCAACACAATTTATAATAGCCAAGTGCTGGAAGCAACCTAAGTGCCCATCAGTAAATGAATGGATAAAAAAAACTGGTACATTTACACAATGGAATTCTACGCAGCAGAGAGAAAGAAGGAGCTTATACCCTTTGCAACAGCATGGATGGAACTGGAGAGCATTATGCTAAGCAAAATAAGCCAGGTGGTGAGGGACAAATACCATATGATCTCACCTTTAACTGGAACATAATGAACAAAAGAAAAAAAGCAAGCAAAATATAACCAGAGACATTTAAATTAAGAACAATCTAACAATAGCCAGAGGGGAGGGGGGAGGGAATTGTGGGGAGAAGAGTTTTCAGGAACTACTATAAAGGATGGAGGTGGGTTTGGATGGGGTTTGGGGGAGTGGAGGGGAGAAAATGCAGACAATTGTAATTGAACAACAATAAAGCAATTAAAAAAATAAAGAAGTATGGGTCTAGAAGTTATACAAGTAGATATTTTTGAAAGTTATGTGTTTTCCCCTCAGTCTGAATCTCCCAGAGCCAGACATCTGGACCAAATTAATTTTCATGGTTTACTTAATATTTTAAAAGCATATTCTGAAAATCAGAAATTAAAACTGTCATGCTTTTTGAATTTTTTCTCTGACCTATCCATGAACTTGTCCAAACTAAAATTCATTTAGATTTCTTTGAAAGGTGGTATTTTTCAGGATCTGAAGCATGAAGTAGCTGCAGAAAGAAGGACTGGACTAGTTTGTGAAAACAGCGTGTGTGTATGTGTGTTGGGTTGGGGAAGACAGAAGAGACAAAGAATATATTTAGAGGTAGAGGAGTATAATTACATCTTCCCATAGATATATACATAGGGACTTTGCTTTCCATGTGGGTCCTCACCTCTGATGGTAGGGTCAAAGGTCAAAGGCCTAAGAGGTAACCCAAAGAAATCATTGGATCTTCCTTAGAGACTGGCTGTGTACTGGGGGTGCAGGGAAGGCTGATGGTATGGCAAGAGTTGAGCTCATCTGTGTGGTTTGCTAGGTGATCAGGGCCTAGAATTTTAAGTTCTTACACAACATACCTTTAAAATGACCTCCAGAATATCAAGGCAATTGAAACATTTAATCGGAGACCACTTTGATTATTATGCATAATTTGGTAATTGGAAACAGCCAGTGTTTCATAGGAGAGTACAAATGAGGGCAATGTGAACACTTTAAGACAGATAGATGTGTCATGTTTTACAACAGAAATATTTAGTTTTCAGAATCTGAAATGCAAGATTAAAGTGAAACCAGCAGAGTCTAAATGCTCTTGAGTGCTTAAATTATTCAACTTGAAAAACAAAAATTCAAAACCTTACGTTTAACATTTGAAACTTCCAAGAGTCCAATTTAGAATAAATGAATTCAACAGATATTTATTGAACACCTATTGCATTTTTTCTTTTTTGAGTTGGCAGTGGATACCAAGACTTCTCTTTTAACCCAAGAACTGCAATTCAGCAAACATTTGGAGATTTGTTCTTGAGCCCTGGAATAATATTTTCAATTATTTTATACCAGAAAATGTATGCTGTTCTTTTACATCAACTTATTTTTATATCATGCCTTAATTTTACTTACTTTATATTTTGAAAATAATAAAAAAGGAGTCAACTGCAGACAATTTTAAAATCTCACTCAATATTTTTCTTTGGTGTTTTTAAGGAGCGCCGCAAATTTGGTCCCTTAGGATGGAATATTCCCTATGAATTCAATTCTGCTGACTTCACAGCCAGTGTTCAGTTTATTCAGAATCACCTTGATGAATGCGATATTAAAAAAGTGAGTGAAATCTTCTCTTTTCTATTTTTATTGCTGTCCTTAATCAAGGTTCTACAGACATTTTCAGACTGATATACAGTGGACATGCTGATTCCCCCACCTCCCTGAAAAGGGACTGCTCGTTCCAGTCGGCAGTTTACTGGTCCAGCCATTTCCCCTCACACCCTGAGGCCCGCAGCAGTGCATTCGGACTGTCTGTCTCACATGTCTTCCCCCGCCTCCTCCCGCACTATATCACAACCTTCCCCATATCACACCCAAGGGTCAGAGTGCACTTCTAGAGAATTTATTCTCCTTAAATCAAACTTCTCATTCTTTCTCTTACTCATGTCTCCTTAGAAGTGAAAATATTACCTCCCAGCCCATGGGGAAGTTCTTTTTCACCTAAAGCCACATCTTAACAGATGGTTAAGCTTATGCAGATAGACAGCAACAATTTCTAAAATAACAGTCACTAATCATTGTATAGCACTTCACAGTTTTCAGAGTGCTCTCATGGGCAGGATTTCGTGATTATTTTCACAATTCTGTGGGGTAGATACAGAAGGCATTACTGTTATTCCCATTTTACTGATGAGATAATAGACAAAAGAGAATAAGGGACTTCCTCAAGGTCACAGAACTAAGACTGCAAACGTCATTGGCCTTCCACACATACGTTATAGAGGGCTATAATCTATTTCTTCGATGATCTTGAGCAAGTTTCTGAGCCTCTCAGAACCTGTTTCCTCATCTATAAAATGACCAGGCCTTCTGTGAAGAATAAGTGAGTTAGCCCTTGTAAAGCACAGTATATTATACATAATAAGGGCTTAATAAATACCGGTTTCCTACTCTTTCTTCCCATAGTAGATCTTGAAGACAGTTATACCCTGGCTGGTGTAGCTCAATGGATTGAGCACAGGCCTGCAAATGAAAGGGTCACTGGTTTGATTCCCAGTCAGGGAACGTACTTGGGTTGCGGCCACATCCCCAGTAGGAGACATGCAAGAAGCACATTGATGTTTCTCTCTCTCTCTCTCCTTCCCTTCCCCTCTCTCTAAAAATAAATAAAGAAAATCTTTTTTAAAAAAAGAATATTATAGAGACTTTGTATCAGTAGTGATGGTAAGCCATGATGAATTTTTATATGAGCAGGCAGAAAATCTAGAATCAAACCATTGTTTTCCTTGAAGTTACAAGGGGATAATAAGTTGACTATGAAGTTTTGATGGAAAATTATGTCCCATGGGTTCATATTCTGTGATTATTTATCATTTTGATATACATAAATAACAGTTCTCTTGAAATAGTTTCTTTGAAAGGCCACAAAGCTGAAAAATAAAATTTTACCAACAGAAAGTAAAATCAAGCATCCTTACTTCTCCTACTTCAAATGTATTGAATTGATTTTAAAATAAAAAAAACTACTACTAAGAAAGCATATTAGAGAGTTGGTTACTTGATTTTTTTCTTTTCTTCACTAAACACAACTTTTTTTTCTCTAACAGCTCGGCATTACTGTAATGAGCATCCATGGAGTAAAAAGTAGTTTTTTCTCTGACTTTAAATAATCAATGAGCAACATATTCACGGATATTTAGTGCTGTGGATTTTTTTTTAGTGAACAAACCATAGCAGTTCCAGTCATATGATGGCAAAGGAGTTATTAATATAATGTAATGAGAATTTTAAATGCAGCCTAGCTAGTATGGCTTTTTCCAGACCTTTCCTCTAAGAAAGACCTTAAATGTTTAGAATTATTTGTTTGGATTGACAGTGATTAACTCTTTTATTTTCAATACAGGGTGTGTCGTGGAGTACAGTTCGGTACATGATTGGAGAAGTACAGTATGGAGGCAGAGTGACAGATGACTTTGATAAACGTCTACTTAATTGCTTTGCTAGAGTAAGTCAATTTGGAGGGAAAAATCATGGATACACATTTTATTGTATTTTCCTTTTAAATAAAAACATTTTTTGTAATAGTTAAGCCAAACTTAAGGGGACAAAAAGTATTGAGCCGAACTGCTGCAAAGAATCAGCCAACAGAACAAAATTCAAACCCAAACCCAAACCAAACCAACTGGCAACGTGCTTGTGGTCAGTGAGTCTCTTGCAGAGACAGCTGCTCATGTGAGGGCCTCTCCTCCCCCCGCCCCCCCGAAACACTGCGTCATTCCCCTGCCTCTTCCTCTGAAATCACACAGATCTCAAGCTCCCCAAAAAGCGGTTGGAAAATGACCCATAATTTGAGTTTTCTCATCTTTTGCATTAGGACAGACAATTGAAAATTGATGAAGTATTCATTTTTTTTCTCTGTACTTGATAAAATCCACATGTATCACACTGGTAAACATTTTCTAGAGAACATTATTCCTTAGCAATTATGGATGAATAGTATAAATAATCCACCAGACAAAAACTCTTCTTAAAATTTTTACTTTTTTTTTTAAAGATTTTATTTATGTATTTTTAGAGAGAGGGGAAGGGCGGGAGAAAAAGAGGGAGAGAAACAGCAATGTATGGTTGCCTCTCACATGGCCCTCACAGGGACCTGGCCTGCAACCTAGGCATGTGCCCTGACTGGGAATCGAATCGGGACCCTTTGGTTCCCAGCCCGCGCTCAATCCACTGCGCTACACCAGCCAGGGCTAAAATTTTTACTTATTAAAGAAGCAATATACATTACCTAAGTGAAAGAAAATCAGATATGTGAGTACTCTATGGTTACTTGAATTCTTTACATTAGAATCTATATTGTTAATTCTCTGTTTTAATGATTCCCCCCCCTAAACAAAATTAAAACCTCAACAAAATTGGAAGCACAAACTTTGGGGGCATTTTGGTAAACTAGGGGTTGACCAGCAAATGGATTTTTCTTTCAACCTTTTTACAAGTTTTCTTGAAGCTGTATGTGGAGAAAGGTGGGTGACGGTGTGAAGGCAAGAGCTGGCTGCCAGAGGCTAAACTGGCACAGACCTCCCGGGAAGCAGTTGAGCAAAACTCACTGAAATTAAGTATTCTGGGTAAGGTATATTCTAGAACATTTCTAGAAAGAGTCCACGAATGGATATGTATACAACGTTCATGGTGATACTGTGTGTAGGAAGTTGAAGGCAACCTAGGAGTCTGTTACGGGGGAGTAGACACATTAGATGCTGTGGGTGCCTGTTGCGGGATAAGTGTGGCACCTGGAAGAAATGATCCACATGGCAATGTGCACAGATCTCGGACACTTGCTGCCGAGTGCAGAGCTTAATGAAATCAAACAAATCTGTGAAGTAATACATGTATATTTCATAAGGATAAATGCATATTCAAGGACGTATATCAAGTACATTTAATCCTCACCTGAGGATGTTTTTATTGACTTTTTTTTGAGAGAGGAAGGGAGAGAGAGAGAGAAACCGATGTGAGAAACATTGATCAGTTGCCTCCCATTTGCACCCTGATAGGGGATTGAACCACAGTCTAGGCATGTGCCCTGGCCCTGAATCAGGATCAAACCTGCATCCGTTTGCTGTACAGGACAACGTTCCAACCACCTGAGTCACCTGACCAGGGCTCAAGTGCATTTAAATAGATGCCCTCAAAGGGAAGGTGACTAGAGTGGATATCAGGGCTGAATTGGGGGGGGAGGGGCTAAGATAAAAGTGGCCTAGATTCATGAGAACAATAAAATAAAGGAGTATGATGAACTCACTTGTGTATCTGAGGTTTAAAAGAAAAAAAAAAGATATCTCAGTTTTATCTTTAAACGAGGAAACCTAACCTCTTTGTTGCCCCTTCCCCCATCCGTGTTATCTAGCATTGCCTGAGTGAGAATCAATTTAACTGTATATCATTGCCTCCAAACTGGATCCTCTATTCCTGTGTCTTTCAATTTGGGTCTAATCTTTGAACCCCTGTTTGTTTTCTCTGTTCTCAGCATCTTATGACGTGTCTATAACCAACAATTGCAGAACCTTATTTCTTGTCTTTGGAGTATGACTGCTTACCTTTGTCAAATACCTTCTAGAATCTCTCAAAGTAATTAATTCCATGTAGACTTCATATTCTGTATTTTGACTATACCCCCAAACTGTCCTCCAAATTGGGTAAAACTCAGCTATTTGTGTGTTTATGAATGCATCTATTTGTTTTTGTATAAATAAAATAATGGAAAATAGGGAAAAAAAAACTTCAATTTGCTTTTACAGATATGTCATCTGACAACACAGAACTCACTGTAGTCTTTTGCTGTCTATGTGACTAGTCACTCCCTAGGGTCTCTCTCCCTAGTCATCCATGTCACCAGAAATGTAGTCTTTCTGATGAATGACACCATCATAGCACTGTTCTCTTTAATAACTTTCATCTGCTCCCCATTCTTAACTGTACCCCAGTCATTACCCTGACATCCATAGTCGTCCATACAATGACCTCACTTCACTCTCCCGTCCTTTCTCTTACCACCACATTATATTTACCCGAGACTTCATCATTTCCCCAACCTACCTCACATTTTGCATTATCTATGCCTTTGCCTATGTGGTCTCCACTATCAAAGTGCCATCCTTCAAGATTTAGTGCCAAAATCACCTCCTAGATAAAGCCTTACCTGACCTCCATGTGGCTATTCATTCTTCCTGCTTTAAGCCTCCTTAGTACTCCTCTTATTTTATTTCCTCTGGTTCTTGCCTTAGTGCACTTTGTATTGTGGCTATTATGTAATTGGCTTAGCCCTCTGCTGGGTCACAGACTCCTCGAAGGAAAGGACTGTGTGTGTTTCATCTTTGCATTCTGTTCTCATTCTAAGCTCAGTGCCTTGTGTAAAGAACTTGAATAGATAGAAGCGCGGCAAACAAAGCAAAAGAGAGATCAGGTATACAGGGTGTTTCATATTCAGAGTAATCACCGGACCTAAAAAGAGCTGGAAGAAGAGCTGGAGGAAAGATATTAGAGAAGGTGTGGTTAACCAAAGTAAGGCACAATCCCCACCTCTTTCCACGTCAAGTCCTCCAAGTGATTCAGACATCCCGCCTGCATTTCTGCCCCTCCTGTCTTCCCATTATTGCCCTTCCAACTGGGAAAATTGCTCTGTTAGATGCTAAAGTCATTGCCTCAAATCTGGCTCATAGGCATTCAGCATTATTATTTTTTTCCTCTTCAGAATAAGTCTATTCAGACCAAGTATATATTTGTTCTCTTGCTGTTACATTATGGATAATCGGTTCATATGGAATGAGAAAACGATGTCCTTAAGGCGAACAATAAGGTGGTTGGATACATTTGCTTCTTGTGGCCAAGGACAGAACTTAATTAACAGAGGGAGCTCTCCAGCTCAGGGTGGGAGGGGAGACGTTCGGAAGAAGTTTCCCTGGCCTCATGCAGTGCTCAGTGCCACTGTGAGCCACAGTGAGCACAGACTGAGCCCTATGGCATGAGCCCCACTTGGGGGAGAAGGGCGGCAGTGAAAATGCCAGATAGTCGTGTGTGTGTGTGTGTGTGTGTGTGTGTGTGTTTGCCTCATTTACTCTGTAGTACTGCCACTCCTCTTCAAAAGTGGGATTGAGGTTGTCCAGTCATTAGAGCAGTGAGCAGACTTGCCAGGCTGGCTATCTCCCCTCCACCATTAGCGAGTATCTTCTTTGCTGTTAAACAGAGGTTGGGGCTTCATTGTTTTGGTCTTGTGGCCTCTCTCTCTTCTTCATCAATGTGTTCGTTTATTCTATCAGTGGTTGCGTTTGGGTGCTTTCAGCCTCAATATTAAAAACTATTAACATGGGAATAAGGCAACCCTTCCTCTTTTACAATAGCAGTTTTCATTTAGATGTTTATCGATTTTATTTATTCTATTTTCTCTTCCGTATAGGTCTGGTTCAGTGAGAAGATGTTTGAACCATCCTTCTGTTTTTATACTGGATATAAAATTCCTTTATGCAAAACCTTGGACCAGTATTTTGAATACATCCAGTCACTGCCCTCCCTAGATAACCCTGAAGTCTTTGGGCTTCACCCAAATGCTGATATCACGTAAGTTCCTGGCATTTTTTAAATTTGAAGGAGCCATTTGTAACTCGGCCTGGCAAAGACTGTGCATTTCATTTTCTCTCTTAATCTCTCTCCTTTCCCTATTTTTTATTTTATTGTGAAAAATAGTGTCACTTTCTGTCCCCCAATTACAACTTTGTTATATCTTGGCTGCTCTCCCCTCACTAAATCCTGATGCTCTGGAGTTTATGACAACATTAAAGCTCTAATTTATGCATTGATTACTTCTCTATGGTGTCATAAAACCAGTTGGTGTTATTGGTACTGATGCTCTCCACTGATAGCACTGTAGTCTCCCAGCTCCTTGCCTCTTACCACAAAAAAAATCCATTAAAAGTAAACAGAATCTAATAGAGCCAGGAGGGTAGAGAGAGGAGGATGCAGATGGTGTTTCTGCTTGATGCTGTCTCTTTCATTGTCCTGCTCACTCACGTGCTCACTGGCACCTTTCTGTCACTAACTGTCTGCCATGGGCACAGTGCAGTGAGCACGGGGCACAGACACAGAGCCAGTGAGGAAAGGCTGGTTTCACAGCTCCCCCTGAGGTCCCTGCTCCAGTCCCTGAGGCAAGAGGCAATGAGTGAAGAAATAGGAAATGCATCCAGGTCCCAAGCCCCTACTTAGGACCCTTCCTTTGGGTGGGGTCCCATCCCTCATCTCTCTGGAAGTCCCCACCTGAAAACAGGACCACTCGGCTCCACAGAGAAGACTCCAAGAAGCCCCAGCTCAGATTCCCCTCTGGATAGGCATAAGTTTATGTCTAGGAGAGTGGTTTTAGGAAATAGAAAGAAACCAAGATTCACTGGGTAGATTCTAAGCTGTCCTGGCTGAGACCGAATGCAGCGTGCCTCTCTCCCAGTCGCTCACCTGCAGCTGCAGTGACGTCCCCACCTGGTTCTCTACCCTTGCCAGGCAGCCCCAGAGTCCACATGTGCTCCCACCCCTGAGCATGTGCCTCACCCTTCCACCAGGCTTGCCTCCTGGCCTCTTGTCATCCCTGTTGATGCAAACGTCCCCATTTCCTCTAATCTCTCTCCTGTTCTTTTCATCCTCAAAGATGTGGACATGACTCCGAAGGCCCACGTGGCTAACGCTCCCTTCAGGCCCCATGAGAAAACCTGATGGCTCTTTAGTGGTGACTCTAGCTGTTATTTGAAAAGTAAAAGCTGTCATAAAGTTAACTGGAAATAGGAAAAAAGTGAAGAAATAAAAGGGATTCCACAGGGACCCATTCGTGAATCAATTTAAACATTATTTGAAAGAGAAAACAGAGAAATAGTTTTGCTTTAGCTGAGACTTTAAAAATGTGAGTCAGACTACATCACTCCTCTGTCTAGAACCCTCAGAAGACTCCTGTCTTATTCCAAGTCAAGGTCAAAGGCCAACAGTGACCTACAAGTGACCTACAAGGCCCAATAATTCCATCTGCCCCCACGCTTCAGCCTGGTCTCATTCTGCCCCCTCCCACATTGGTTGCCTCCCCGCCCCAGCTCCTGCTGGCTTCCTGTCACCTGACAGGCCAGAGGCTCTCCCCACAAGGTACTTGACTTCTGGCAAGTCCTTCACCCCCAGATAACACTGTGGCTTACCTTTCCCCTTTTCCAGTCTTTGCTTAAATGTCAAAGAAGACTTCCCTGGCTGCAAACCAACCCCCACCTCAGACTCTATCCTCCTTGTCTGCTTTTTTCTATAGATTTTATCACCAACTGCAGCACTCTGTACTAACTTATTTGTTTGCTGTTGTCTGGCTGCCGTCATGTGACATAAGCTCCATTATGTTGAAACTTCAGTCTGTTTTTACTACTATTCCTCCAGTGCTAACCAGGGCCTGATGCTGAGGGAGTATTTGTTGAATGTGACAGTAATACTAAATTCTTCCAGGTTGTGGAGGGTCTAATGAATAGGGATAATCAATAGAAAGATCTCATGAGTTCATGGGAGTGGACAGGAAAATGACCAATAAGTTTCAATGCACTTGTAAATTAGCAGTTGAGGCAGTTCACATAGGAAGGCTCTGAACATTGATTCCATCCTTGGCAAGAGCCTGAGAAGCCATGAAAGCTGGTTCCTAGAAATCTGATCCTGTCATGTGCTGTGGGACCCTGCCAAGGAGCACATAAAACAAGTTGACACCATCTCACACTGACGTAATGAGGATGGCGTGCCTATGCCTAGATTACCATAGGCAGTTCTGGTCACCAGCTCACACGAAAGATAAACCAGAGCTTGCAAGAGTCTGAAGCAGGGCAACTAAAATGTAATTCAAATGTGAAGCAACAGAGAGACAAAGTAGTTTTCCCTTGACTTTCATTTTGAGCTATTGCAAACCCTCAGAAAAGTTGCAAGTACACAGTAAACACTCATATACCCTTTACTGAGATTCACTGATTATTAACATTTTGTTCCATTTGCCTTTTCCCTTTCTATATTTAAACCTCTGTTTAAATATTTGCAGCTGTGTCCATATATAACCACATTTATTTCTGTTTGTCTGTGTGTGTGCACGCATGTATGAGTGCGTGTAACCCCTCTCAGTGGACAGAGCTAAGAAATATGTACTTTTTAAAACGTCATAGGCTAATACTAATAACTCCAATTCCGATGATAAACCTCAGGACTGTTCCTTGTCTTCCCTCGTTCCCTGTTGTTATCTCCTTTCTCCCATGGTGAGAATGCTGGTTCCCAGCAACTTCAGTATGCAGCGTCCAGCACAAATAGCGCTCCCTTTTTATTACCAAATCTTTTATTACAGAATCAATAGG